>JAGXCT010035172.1:0-149506 GCA_022495035.1 Philopotamus ludificatus
ATCACGCTAGGGCTTATTTTCGGGAGATGTCTTATTTTCGGAAAAAGACGGTAGCATTTATTTCTCACCACGTGTCCGATAAATTGTAGCATTCTCATTAAACGTGTTGTAGTTTTTTTTTTATATTATTTTTTTACGTTGTGGAAACCTACTTCTGAGCTACACGTTCTGTAACAGATTCTTCTTCCAGCACATTGCAGATCATTAAATAATATACAACGAGTTTCATCTTAACTCTGTGCCGTAATACATCGAGCTCCCTGATGAAGTTACTCGTTTGTTCGTTTGAAGGTTAATGCGACGCTAGAGATGTTAGGGATTTTTTGGCCTGCCCAATATTTAATTCGTGCTCGGTTCCCAAAGTTCAACGCGAATTCCAGTGGCGTGTCGTGCCGAACAATTATTTTCGCGGTTGCATCGCGGTCACGTGGCCGTTTGCTTATTTTTAGCAGTAGGAAATCTCGTGCTCGCCATTTTATTTCCGTACGCCATGTCACTATTAATAATTTTCCACTATTTTCATCGCGGCAATGGTCGCTTTTCGCGGTCTTATCGTACGCGGTGAAAGTAAACACGTGGATCTTATCTCAGTTTTTTTTTTTATTATTTATTTTGTATCGAACACAACAAGAGTCCAGATCGTGCGGATTTTTATCTTTTTTCGCAAATATTTAGCGCCGCGCTCGTATCGAGATTCGATAATCCAGCACAAGTGCGAGATACAATCGAACTTTACGAATTAAAATTGAAAATATGGATAATGGATCCGTATCTAGTGCAAATCCATCTCGCGGCGTTCGCAATCTTATCTATTTTATCTGAATAAATTGTTTTCCAGTTAGAACTGCGACTCAATTATTTGTCTGGCAAGTCAGACACGATTTATCTAAGATATTTTTTTTCCATATAAATAAAGATAATTAAATATATATATATATATGCATGGAAAGGGTCAAATCGATTGGCGTTTTTCGTCATTCGCGGGTTACGTAACCGTGCAGAAAAACATATTTGTATAGCCCCGCGTACTTTTTGTGGTGTTTGTACTTTTCGCAAATACCGCCGATAGTGTTGTTGTATTTCTACAGGTGCCGAATTAGCGAGTTTGTATTTGCTCACATGCGAAACGAACTCATTTATAGTATAAACACACACGTTATTACAATTATATTTCGTATTTTTACAAATGTCTTTATTTTTGGCCAGTGACCACCCTGTATTTGTCTGTCATTTTTCACGGCACATCGTAATAAAATTAAAATTCTAAGACCCCACTCAGAAAATTTGTTTTATGATATTTTCGAGTGTGGGACAACAGAGACCTCGTTGATTTACCGCAACGAATCACGATTAGAATGTGAGAAAAAATAAGGGGATGTTATGAATGTTATCGTTGCAATAAAGCATGGGTATGTGAAGTGGATGTCGTATAATTCCATAAGCGACAAGTGTCGCTGATGGATGGTGCATACCATTTGTTTTCCATAGTTTTTTGGACAAACTATGATTCTCCATGAAATTCAAATGGACTCTTCCTATCCATCTTCGATATAGAATGCCGTTATCAACTCAATATTTTGTTTGCTTTGCTCACCACTTATCCAAATTATCTGTTTCTGTTGTAATAATGCGACAAAAAAGCTCAAGATACTCTGAAGCTTAACGACTATCCGTTCGATGATGAAGTTATTGTGTTTATGGCGTTCATTAAATATGCAACATAACACCAGACTACAAGAACATTTTTTTAAGAAGAAAAAAAATGATATAGCTCTTTCACTCCAAAGAAGGTGCAGTTGTCTCGCGATACTCTCCTTCTACAAAGTCATCGTTTGTCTTCTGACTTGCATTTTATTATTGAGTTGTAAAAGACGGTACTATGTATACAAAGTATTCTATGATATTTTGCGGTGTATTACGGTGTCTGGAAGTTCTGGGTCCGCGTGTAGAAGCCGTAGAACTGCGCTGTTTAAGGTAATATAATATTTAGAGGTCTATTAAAGCTCACTATTTTGTTTATCTTTAGTCTTAATAAATCAGTTTTCTGCTCATCAAAAAATAGCGAAATCCACAACGACAATAGGACTTTAAAAGCTTTCGATATTTCCGTGTTATACAACACGGTTTTTATATAACGCGATAAAAAATAAAAGTGAAACCGTACTAGAGACTGTGGCGTACCTCAATTTGCGGCGGGACATCGCCGAGTTCGCGCGTCACTTACGCATCATATTGATTAGTAAAAAAAATCCAAAATATCGACCAAATTGTGAAGTATATCATGAATAACTATTTTTATACTTAGAATAATCCATTTTTTTAGCATTTACGTCAATATATTGATAAAGATTTCTTCAATATCTTGACTTGAAATGCTTGGGGTCTATTTTCCTTGGTAAATATACCCCATTGGATGACGCCGTTGGTTTCAAGTTTCAACTTCGATATTTTTTGCAATGCAAAGACTACTTTTGTTTGAACTTCAAACCTTGTATAACACGGATTTGTATCATATGACCGTGTTATACGATGCCAAGATGTATTTAGAGAGCTATCTCTAACCATTCAATAAATCCAGGGCTTGTGATAACGAGTCTTCGACTGCACCATACTTCTTAAACTCCCAGTCTCCTCTAGATTCATATACATTAGAGTGGTATCATCATCATTTGCCAGTCACAAGGCTCTCACTCGCTGAGGGCATGGACCTTACCAAACTCTTGCGTCGTAGTTGAGGCCAAAGAAACCTGAGTCTCACACGTGACGTGAGGGCTCCCCTTTCGTGTCCATACCGACCCGAGCCGTCTTGGTATGCGGTTTTTTGTAAAGAGTTTCCCTCTCTTGGCCATTGCTGCCATTGGACGTACATATTCTACCATGTTGGTATCTGATTTTACCCTCTCGACTGTGTCCAGGCAAGTAGGAGGGGATTTGTCTCGGTATTCATTAAGATACAAATTAGAGTGGTATATGTCTCATTTAATACTCTCAAAAATTGTTCGTCTTTTAAAATTGG
Organism: Philopotamus ludificatus; assembly: GCA_022495035.1. NCBI lineage: Eukaryota > Metazoa > Arthropoda > Insecta > Trichoptera > Philopotamidae > Philopotamus > Philopotamus ludificatus. The sequence goes on from JAGXCT010035172.1 coordinate 3,017, forward strand.
CCCTTATCGACCAGCCGCCTATTCCACGTTCCAGCAAATTTTATTCACCTCTCTCTCTCGAGAATACTTGTTTACGTTTTATTGGCGTCCCCCGAGCAACCACCGCCACACTTTATAACGAGGTGTTGCCACTGCCGTTAGCTTTTCATGTCAGATAAAATCGTTCTAGTTTTAAACGTGTAGGCTGCAAAGTATCTGTGGGAAGCGCCCGCGTGTGGCGCTGCTTCCCACCGACTTTTCCCGGAAGTTTTCATCAGGCGAAGGCTGCGTGGGCGGAAGTGGTACTCCCCAACCCCCGCTCGGCTCGCTCGTCCGGGATCCCACCCCCCGGCTCCAGTACCGGGTCGTGCTGGCCCACGCAGAGCCCGCCCACCGCCGGTCCTCCATATCTGACACTGGTCCTCTGTGCGCGCCGAGCGACCCTCGTGCTGCCCGACCAAGGTCTCCAGGGTCTGGATGATCACACGAGCCTCATTTGCATTCACGGTCTCGACCTCATGAAAGAACACGGAGACATTGCGAAACTGTATAATTAAACAGTGTAGGAGTGTGTTATTTTATTCCGCAAATCAAATTTCACCGGCTAATGGGAATTTCGCCACGTTTCGTGTAATTATTCGTCGCGTGGAGAGTGGCATTATAACAATTTTACTCCACCCAAAAACTCGTAGGTCATGGTCGGAGGGGTTAATTGCCGTCTGGTACAAGCACACACGACGACCTATCCGAATGTCATCAACTCGACATCATATCTATTGCATATACATCAATTTTGATCATCAACAATATATTTAATTTCCATGTCACATCACGCCTTATCTACTAACATTTTCGTATCGGCGAGCTCTGTTATTAAGTCGACCGCGAACAGAAGTGGAAGAAGTCTAATGATTGTTATCAAGCTATAATAAACGACTGATAAGCTGATGGGTTTGAAAAAAATACGCGTATTAAAATTTTATCACGTATTCGTTGAAGAAATTCCAGCTAAAGATTCAGTTAGTAAGCACTTCAATACTCAACAGTAGATAAGTCTACAATATTCATTGAACTCCATTTTTTTGCACCAGCAATAACATCAGCAAACATAGCGTTAAACAGATATTAAGATAATGTATTAATAATTTGATCAGATAACTACTCGGAGACCTTTTAAATGGAAACCTCCAATAGTTGTATCTTGTCCGTAGTGAAATCTCATCGCATACGCAATGAAGAAATTCGCAGAATTAATATAAAAGACATTTAATCAATCCCAGAGGTTCAGAAGTACCAAAACAGCACTCGGAATAACGGCAAGAAAAAATAATTGCATTATAGATGGATCTTATTCATTACGCACAGCCTCCAGAAGCGTGAACAGAAGCTTAGCGCAATTTCAGAAGATGAATCTTGAAATATCTGGCAGATTATCCTCCTCGACTCGACTTCATTATTATAGAGGACGATTCCAAATAACAGATTTGTGATCCTTTCAACCACGCCCATACATAATAGTCAGGGTTATTTAAAGTTATCCTCAAGCTACTTCTGAGTATTCCTAGAGTATGTATATGCTAGACATGGACATTGGTGGTAGCGAACAGTAACCGGCTGGAAGCGGTTGAAATATGGTGACACGTCAAGAATACAACCTTCTCCAACATCTCCATAAGGAGTGAGAGCTTCTGGATACCGTTAAAGTCTGTAGAATTGAGTACTTTAGAAACATCATTCGTGGACAGAAGTATCACCTTCTGCAGACCACCATTGAAGGCAAAGCGAAAAGTAAACGTTGGTTGAAAAGGAATAAGCTGTCGTGGTTCCGCAATATAGGCAACTGGACTGGATCGGAAGTTTCAGCGATCGCCTACGTCCGAAGCGGATAAGGCACCTAAAGAAGATGTCCTGGTGCAGAATCCTCAATCTAAGGCTTGTTCACGGTCAAACCAGAGCGTGTTATCACAAATTTTGGTTCACTTCATATATCTGAGTTGCTGTACATTTCAAATTAAATTAATACTCCTCAACCTATATTAGGGGAAGATCTTGTATCTGTCTGGCAGCCACCCCATCGATGTCTCGAAATACAATTATTATTTAAGTGGTCTATTAACCCTGAGGCTTTGTCTTTGCCACCCGGAAGACACCTCCGTCTCAAACATGATGTCGTGAATGTGACGTTCTCCAGGTTATCTTGGCTCTTCGAATACGGGTCAGGTCGTCAGTCATAAGCCCGGGAGCCGAGCTGTCATGCATGGATTGTAACAATAATAACCATACGAGGTTAGGGCCAATTTGTATTTAATTAATTAAACGTCACTGAATTGGCCTGGATAGCGGCCTGGCTCCTCGTAGCTCCGTATAATCTACGAAATCATGATTGGAAATTCCAATCAACATATTCAATTAATATTTAATATTTTTCTCCTCTTGGCGCCTCTAATCTTCTGGCGCCTGTGTGCTTCGCACAATCTGGGGCCTGTGTGCGGCGCACAATCTGACATATATGAATGACGCGTCCTTCGTCATCATTGCTGAGATGGAGTGGAATTTTTTCTAGACTTTTCATGCCACTGATAATCCTCCTATCTGTTTGCGGTTTTCATGTCTCACTAATAATTGAGAACTTGAAACAAAATCATGAGGCTTTTTCAAGTCGCCTAACAACAGATTCTAGTATATAATTATAATTCAGAACATATCTACACATCATCTAATTGTGTTGTAGAATATTTATAATTAATCGCCGCGATCTAAACCAGTTCGTTTTTCCTAATAACCACTAAGCCATCATGTCTGTACATAAGGGGGTTATTACGAATAATTGGCCTTTATCATAGTGTTAACGCACACTTTCTTGTTTCACAAGTGCTGACTCCGATATTGGTTCAGGCTCGAGGATCGCAAACCTCACAAGATTACGAAAGCATCGGCTGAATTCAATGATGGCGCGATTATTTGTCGATATAATTTTTATTGGCGCAATTAGTTTTTATTCGATTCGCGACCGTTTAATTTGCATGCGAATAATGCCGATGGTTTTATCGTCGGGGCCCGTTTCACGTATCGTCGCCGACGGGCCCAGAACTGCCGCCGGACACGGAAGAGAGTAGCGCCGCGGCGCCGTGCGTCACGTGTGCACGTGCGATACACGCGCGGCGTCCCCCCACCACCGATATAAATCACGTGTATCGCACGGGGAGAATGGATATAATGCTTCCACGTGGATATGTCGGGCCGGATGACGAGAATTCACAGTCTTCCTTTCATCAATCATCGTGCAGAACGCGAGCTACTAGCTCGTATCGATCTAGCGGTTGTGTAATCGAAGGCCTTGCGGCTCTCCACTTCTGAAGTGGTAGATTTCCAGGCATTTTTCAGCCAAAATCTCTGCTAAATAAACAAAAAAATATATACCAGAATGATCGCTGCCATCTGAGTCCATGAACTATACGTCACCTTTATCTATCTAAGCTGAATGATAACTCAACACCTTTCAGTAGCGCTGTTAACACTTTCATTGAATTCCAATGACACAATGAATTATAAACCTGATCTGAGATAAGATCATCACTATAGGAATATGTTCAATTTTCACAATGCTTGTTGGAAAAGCTTAGAATGTAAGGTAATAGAAAAGCCAAACACATTTGCTATTTCTTTTATAGCAATTTTAATAAGAAAATTTTGAACTTTCATGTCATCTTATTGTAGAGCTGTTTTTATGAATGTTCTTTATCCAATGCTATGTCCATGTTTAATCATAGGCTTAGGATGTTTCATAACCACCTTTTTGCGTTTTATTATAAATTGTAACAGGCCGTATCAGAATCTCCTTCTTCTTCAGATGTCCGTTTTCGGACTTGGGCGATCTACATGTCCTTGTTTTTTCCTTGGCAAGGTGTAAAAATTCTGGAGCTCCCAATCCGGCCCAGTTACAAATCTTGTAGAGCCATGACAGCTTCATTCTTCCTAACTACCATTTATCTTCTACTTTTCCCACCATGATGGTCTGCAGAGGGCGATACTGTGTCCTAAGTACTAAATTTTACATGTTTTGATGGTGTCTAGAAGCTCCCGCTCCTTGTGAAGAAGTTGAAGGACGGTTGTATTCTTGACGTGTTCCGTCCATGGAATCTTGAAGATTCAGAAGCAACTCAGATCTAATATGAACCAAAATGTGTACCAACACGCTTTGCTTTGACCGTAAATAAGCCTTAGATTGGATAAGTTACCGCAGGAAGATAATACGTGTCACACGTCTTCTTCAGACACCTTATCCGTTTTCGGACTTAGGTGATCCGCATGTTCTTGTTTTTTCTCCATATCATTTTTGGCGAGTTCGAACAATTCTGGAACAATCCATCCAGTCCAGTTGCAAATATTGCGAAGTCACGACAGCTTCTTTCACGGCGATTCTTTGGTCCACGAATGATGTGTCCAAAAGCTCCAGCTCTTTGTGAAGAAGTTGATGGATCTTGAGGTCTATAGAATTTTCAACATTCTTCGGTAGCACCGCATTTCAAACGCTTCTAGCCTAACATCCACGTCTCGGAACCATACAGAAGTACAGAGCACCCATAGCATCGTAGAAATATCTGAATACAGAAGTTCTTAGTCATGTGGAGAATCTGTTAAATCAATGAATTGTTACAAAATCATGACAAGCATTATTCATTTTTTAATGAATTTATTCTTAAGGTTTATACATTTTTAAACGTCCAGAAACTTTTATTTTAGTCTTATAATTCTCATCTTTTACTTCCTTCTGAGATTCGCTATTGTAAATATACGAAAATATTAATTGTCGTCAAAATGCGAATTAAGTCCTTCGTTATGAAACCTTCATAGAGTTACTAGGTCATCGCTTCATAAATAAAAAAATAAATGCTAGCATCATTTCTATTTCTTTTATTATTGCCAGTTAACTCATGTGGAGTCAAGTCGACATTTATGACATTAAAAATAAATTATGATGGTAACAAAATCCCATTTTGTTACCATTGTTAATAAATGCAAAATGCTAATGAACAAATAGTATCCTTATTCAAATTATTATCATATTTATATGATTAAAGTTGCTTCTTGATCCAAGTTTTTATTATATTTTTTGCATACCCATAAGTGGAAGTGTTAATATATCAAACAGATACTGTATTCATCTCATCCTAAAGGTCATCCTAATCCTTTATTGCCTTATCTTCTGTTGCGGGTTGGTCATCAAACTCTTCTGTGGGTTACTGCTAACGCATTAAGCGTGTTTTTTTTTCTTGCAAAGAATGTTGACTCAGGCTGTGGGAGGTATTTGGACATTATTTTTTATATCTCCGTCTAATAGAAGCTGATGAATTCTAAATTCGCAATTTCTTCGATCGCGCAATCGCGCATTGAATTACGGCGCGTCGCTCAATTTGCACTTCCTCGCCGCGAACGATTTTAATCTCGTTAGCTCCGGCGAGTACACTTGCTCCTCTTCTAGAATTCGGCGATTACTTCACTCGCAATTTTTTTTTGCGCTTCTTATCTCGTTTTATAGCCGTCATGTGTCGAATGGCAGGCACACACCCGACCAGACGACCAATTGCAGCCGAGAAGCCTGAACCACGTGTTTACACAACTCCGACATCTGCAACTGACTGGCGATGACGTCATTGCCACGGTCGAATTTTGTCATAGGCAAACACGCCGCGAATTTCAACGTTGTTTGCGCCAATTTTTGTTTGATTTGAGACTGGCGCAGAATCCTTTCGTATCGGGCCAACCTTGATCGCGGTTTCAACTCTACTCTTAACCCCGAGCGACTTTTGCATTCTTCGACGGCTCAACCTTCAACTATTGTGTCACCGTGCATATTCAGTCACTTTCCGCTGCAGGTCGCTAATTGGATCATGCTCCGCTGAAAACGCGGCTCTTATCTCACACGACCGCGCTCGCGAATCGCCATTTTAGATTCTAAACAATGCGATTTTTTATCAGCGGACTCGGCATGCATATGTATGAAGTGTCACAGAGATGATCCCCAGCCAGAAACTTGCATATAATTTCGCGAACCTGTATATGCAAATCGGAATCGATAATGTGTGTATGCTATTGAATTATGCAGATGGAGATTATTCACGACACGTGCCCGATCGGACGGTGTGACTTGAATGGAGAAGGGCTCTGCACAATGACAAGCGGAAACGACTATTCGGGGTGTCGTGCAAATGTCAATGTGCATGGACCGAGTGTCAAGGACGATCCCTGGATTTCGGAACGGGATGCGCTCGCATGTACGGCACGTACTCTTTCTAGAATATCCGCGAAATTTTTCGCCGAAGAAGCCCTCTAGATACGGCCACCGCTACAACACGTGGTTTCAGCAAGGCTCTGGCGGCGTTATTGAATGCATTTGACCTACATACCCTATGTACTGCACTGTTTGCCTTCTTGTTGACGCACCGTACGCTCTGGCGCCGGTTGCATTACAATCGCCAGGGCCGATACCTCGCTTCTTGCATCCAAGAATCCGCGAGACCTTGGCGCTGATGAGATAAGACATCACTTTCCTCGGCAGGTGATGTTAATCTGCGATTTCCATCGGTTCTTCGATGATTTAACGCGGTGGGTGTTTGAAATTCTTCGCTTCGAAATGTGTACAGACTCTTCTACGTGCTATGGTGTCGGTTTACTTCATGGCGTTCCAAAAATACGACGGCTCCCTCTCGATTTTACCAATGTTTATTATTAGTTTTACCTCATTTGACGCGCGTGCTTTCGACGCAATGCGTCGATGCACCAGTGACTATCGTAAATCATATAGGTGATTAGCTTCTGTTTCAAAGAAATTTAAATACGCGCACAAAAACAGATTAACGGAGTATCAGATTCTATCACTCGATGAATGAGAAGAATATAAGAATCGTCGTTTGAAATAAAGAATTAGAAATCATTCATCCGAACCATGATCACGACGAGTATTTTACTTTGTGATTTAACACTTTATGAACCGTTCACGCTAAAAGGCTTGATTTTGTAGCCAAGCGTTAGGAGCCGTTCACGCCTTCTGGCTTGAGAGCCATACCACCACTTGGCATTTTTTTTCTGAAAACGATGCACAATGTAATTCTACTATTTGACCACAGATGGATACACGTCCATGTTAGCTTGGATTATCATTACATGAAACCATGCGGCCCCCAGGCTAGGTTTGATGTAAAACCTTGCGGCTCATAAAGGGTTAAGCTGTCCTCTTATTACTACACGTTTTAAGATCCAGAGAATGAATTTTGATGATTTCATAGACAACGTGTAAGGAATGAAGCTGCTTTTCTACTTCTTCACAAAAGCTTGGCTTCTGAACACAGTTGCATGTCGTAAAATACTCTTCAAATGATTCATCATTTTAAAGAGTCACTATTCGTAGATCCTTAGTCATTTTACGCTGTCTTCATCTTACTACATGTCCGAATAACCAGGCAATGAATTCTAGACACCCTGTTATTACAAGAAGCATACAATCTGCCGAAAAATGTTGAAGATTCTTTGTTGAGCACTGTTGAAAGCCGTAAAATTCTAGTGAGTATTATCGTCTACAGAGGATCACGATGGAAAGCAGAAAATCATAATGATCGTAATGATCACAACCTTTTTATTGGGAGAATATAAGAACTCTTATCGATCATTTTTTATTAGTTCAACACTCCACCAAGTCTTCATCAATGAGCTTTTAAATAACATATAATTGGGGCTCCTACAATCTTGAGACCTCTGCAATAAAAAATCATTTTATGAAAAAGAATTAGGATTTTAATCGATTTTAACCCTTTAATCGCCAAGCGAGTTATATGGATTTTTACCATACGCCATATAAACTTCAAATAAAATGAAACGGCTAAACATATCGACATTCTAACAATCACATTGCCAAAAGATGTCCCAGCATTAATTTTCATTTAAAAATATTATATTTATTCATAAATAAATTCGTAGTAGCGTTTGCGGTGGCGCTGTTGGTTCGCCGGTTTCGCGTGCCTGCACGCCGTGGCGTCTAAATGGTTAAGAAAGTTTAATGAATTAATATTTAATATTTTTCAATTTTTTTCCAACGCCTCTCAGCGCACATATTCTTCCGGTACCTGTGTGCACCGCACAATATGGCCATATGTACGGAGCGCCCCTGAGAGTTGATACAATGCTTCTGTTGCTCGTCCATGCGACTTGCACTATGGAATGATAAACGTGATGCGAACTAACTGCTGAATATCAAGCCCAGAAAGACGTACATATCGATCACATCTAATCCGTTTATTACATTAACGTCCTGGACAACGTTGCAGCGATCGATAATCATCAGCTCGTACTCGGATAAGTTTATTTTGCAGTCATAGCTTTCCATTCCGCGATTTAGGTCAACGGTGTTATTGACGATCGGCGTTGTATCATCTCGCGTTATCCGAATTAGAGCGACATTACTTTCTTTCATCCGAATCGTATTTGTATTCATCCCAGGGCTTTGCTGAAAATATATTACAACCTCCATCCCTCGCAATTCTAAGCACTCGAGGGCGTTGTATACATTGTATACACATCCGGAATGGATGTATACACGTATTGGGAGATTTACAATCGGATGCTGTATACTTATATACAGGTCTAAATTTCGCCATGCGCATAATTGGGAAACGCGAATCGGATTGCATATGCATCCGCGGCCTCGAGCGCAAAAATAAAAACTGGAAACGCATCGTTGAGGTCATCAATCGATTCTTTTCAATTTCGCCACGGTTTTGAAAAATGTGCGGCCATATGGCGACGTTGCAGCAACTGAACGGAATGGGAATAATTTCGCGCGTTTTTCCGACCGACTTTTGTCACGTGAGCTTTTCTTCTCCCCCCCCCCACATATCCCCCCGTCCGTTTTGCGCGGTGGAACTCAAGAAAACGTGTGTTCATCATTCATGGCTTTTCACGTGAGCACTCACTTTAATAAGACCCCATTGTTCTTGAGGTTGCTCGGGCAATTTATTTCGCGCGTCACATTTTTTCGCCCTCGCATTATTTGTCAGCCCCCCGGGCTTCTCCATTAACTTTTATTTCATTTCGTGCTATTCCATCGGCTTCAATTTGATGTCCGCCATTTTTTTCTCCTTATTATATTCGAATAAATCCGAGATCCGTGAAAAACACGTGGTATCTTCATTCATAAAAATAATAAAATTGATGACATCTGTTTGCCTTTGATCTTGCGCAAGCTAATTATCAGCCGAAGCCTGAAAAACTGTTTGATTTTTTTTTCGATTACTGAATAACGCTCCCACAACTTTCGTGTCTGCAGATTAGCCGTAATTAACCGAGTTATCACATCACGGTGGCCGTGGATGACCAATGACGCATTACCGTCCGACCCGAAGCTCTGCGTCATCAAAGCTTTGATCGCTGAAACGTGCTTGCTCTCGAACGTTCAGCAAATCGGGTCAACTTATTGGGTCGATCGTTTTCAAATACCGTATTTCTCTCCGTATTTTTTTATTAGAAATAATTGCGCTATCCCTGAACATGGTGTACGGAGTGGTTGTCCATGACTCTTGTGCAAACGAGGTCACCGCTAAGGGTGAAGCTCGAGGATTGCATAAGGAAGTTGACACTGCAATTTGCAGTCGAGTCTCTTGCATCGCGCGACATGTTTATTATTTTTTATTCGCGATGGCGAACGCTCAAGGCCGCCAATTTTTGTAATAAAATCGTAATGAATTAATTAATGATAGGCGTCGGACCTAATGCGGACCTGGTAGCACACGCGATTGGGTTATGGAGCCTCAGGTAGTTTTGCCAGATATGTGTAGGTGTTATGCAGAACGTTCGACCTTGTTGTGGTCTTCGCGCCCTGTCAGTGTACTCGCGTGCTTCATTGTTGTGCAAACTTTAAGTCAATTTGCAGAAAAAAATGCTTAGACAAACTGAAAACACCGTGTAATTTCCATAGTAAGTAAATCGACCAATAACATTCTTTTAATCTCCATGATCACACATCCATACATGCATACATAAACAGGTTAAACGAATCATATATTATATATGTATGAAACAATTTTTCAAGCAAAAATTCTGCATAAATATTTCAATTGAGCGTTCATTATAAATCCGGCGTTAAAGTCACATTAAATTGTCAAATTATATCCGTTAACTGTAATTCAATGACATGCAAATTAGTACCGTCTCAAAAATGTATATAATGGACGTGCCGCACAATTTAAATTTTCACATGCGTCGTGATTAATTTGCAAAAAAAATAATCATCGCATCTAATCGCCGATCAATATTTTGCTCTGAACGCACTCCCGCTCACCTTCGGGATTGTATTGTTTGACTTGTGACATAACCGAAAGCCTTGCAAGGTTGTTACTACATGCCGACATCAATACGCGTCGACTTCGATATATTTATACAGGTGTGTTGAGTTTTGTGTCTGTGCAATTATGTTGCAAATTATCCGAAGAGTTGCCGCTGAACGTCGGAAATATTTCAGACGTGCGAGAACAATCGGATATACGATCGGCGGTAACGCACGGACAGAAGTAGGCATTGTCCGGTGTAAATACATTCTACGCTCGGATGTTAAAGCATTGCGTTTTATTGACGCAAGATCTTATTTGCAATTGAGATTTTATCCGCCTCGTACTTATATTTATTAATATAATGTTTTTATTATATTTTCAGTGGGGTGTTAGCAGTAGGAGACACCCTAACAACCGCGTTCCGCGGCCCATCGCCCAGCTGCCCAACAAATTTCACCAAAATTGCTGCCATGGGTCGGAAAAAAATACAAATTTCCCGGATTACGGATGAACGGAACCGGCAGGTACGTAGATCGGTCGTAATACGCAGAACCGCATGATAAATGCAAACGCTCGTTTTATCATTGGCCTTATGAGCCCAAACATTTGACCGAGTATTACACCGAGATATTTGATAATTCCTACACAAATGTATTCTTTATGATAATTATGTATATACGATTTTCAGGTGACGTTCAACAAACGGAAATTTGGCGTGATGAAGAAAGCATACGAATTAAGCGTTCTATGCGATTGTGAGATTGCCCTCATAATATTTAGTTCCAACAACAAGCTGTATCAATACGCCAGCACTGATATGGATAAGGTAAAATTTTTGCCAACGTTTTCATACCATTACGCATAACAATTTCACTTTCAGCGAGACGTTTGCACATTGTTAAATCACGTCTTTTCGCTCCGCAGATTTGTTACATGTCACGGCAAATAAATGCATTTCAGCATATATTGTTTGCAATTTTATTAGCGTTATCAACGCTAGTTAGTCTATGTATGAACACTGTTATCTGTTAATTCTTGTATATATACCGAATGTTGCATAAAGATTCGTCGTTTGTTAATTGAGAGTATTCTTTTATCGTTATTATGAATGTCGTCTTGTCCGTTTCAGGTTCTGCTCAAGTACACGGAATACAATGAGCCGCACGAGTCACTGACGAACCGCAATATAATCGAGGTACACAATGTACGGCGGCATCTGTGTGCGTCGTAATGCATCGCCTATGCAATATTGAGTCCAAATAACACTGCTAATTAATTTTTTCGTTGAATCTTAATTAAATCAATGCTGGACACAGCGATCCTTGATCTCTTAGATATGTAAACATTGATGAAGCAATAATATTTTTTTCCGTTATTAATTACTATTCTCGTTTTAATCGTAATAAGTGCGATTACTTCCGATACAGTGTTCGATACACTTCTCGCTTTTACGAATGATTTTGCTTAATTTTACGATCGAGTACACTACTTCTTTCGTGCGATGTTACGCCATATCTATCGACAAGGTATTATTGTGTACTGAAAAATCGATGACGGTTTTCTTTTTATATTTTTTATACTAATTTAGTTTAATGTGTTTTACTTTTGCATCAAGTTTACAAACTAACTGTGATTTGATATTGTGTTTTATTTTTCATTCAGCATGATTTTGATTATTAAAACAATAAAATATCTGTATATATAAAAGAGTGGATTCGTAAATCGAATCCTTTACGATGAGTGTTTTTTCTTAATTTTAACTAAGTGTTATTTGTCAACGTTGCATCTTTGCCTCTTACATAAAACCACACATATGTGCGCTAAAAAGTTTTCAGTATATTTACTTAGATTTAAGAAAGCAAGTTGAGCCGATTAAAAATACTGCGGTGTTTCGTGTCGGCTCGCATTTTTTTATTCCGATTATATCGAGCGATTCATTCTTATGATTCGGTATGATGAAAATTGTAATCGGAATGGATCAATGTCTTGAAAAACTTTGCTTGTATTACGATATTTGGCTGTCAAGCCCCCTGAGTTCGTTTCACTGACACTGCAGGCACTCACAAAGAAAGAGCATAAGAACGGAGTGATGTCTCCCGACAGTCCGGAGCCCGAGGCCGAGTACAGTCTAACCCCTCGCACCGAAGCCAAATATTCAAAGATCGACGAGGAATTTCAAATGATGATGCAAAGGAATCAAGTCAACGGAGGCGGCCGCACAGGCTCCGCGGGATACTCTATGCCAGTCACCGTACCAGTTGGAGGGTACAACGATCCAGGCTTATTACAAGCTAGTCCACAAATGCATCCCTCCATCAGTCCCCGGCCATCTTCTTCAGAAACAGATTCAGGTAATATCATAAAATTAAATTATTTCCGCATTATTGCAATGCAACTCGTCTGTCTAGCCAATAAAATGTATTCACTCACTTATACTCGATCGCTCGTACATCACAATACTCTTCAGCCGTATTTCCCCGTTTATCATATTATATTTATCACGAGTATTGCGGTCCATAGCACTTGTGACCTTATGATATATCAAGTTGACTTGCAATAAGATAATTTGTTGTCTCTGTCGTAAAACAAATGTACTGTAATCTTTACTGCCGAGGGATTATACTCATCAGTGGAATTTTTTCACAAAGTATTACTCTTATAATAATAATAATAAAAAATGTGATGTTGTTATTCAATTATTTTGCATGTATCTTTCAGTGATGTCTAATTGTTTTATTTCGCGTTTCAGTTTATCCGAGCGGCGGTATGCTCGAAATGTCCAATGGCTATCCTGGCTCGACGTCACCGCTGGGAACGGGCGGAACACCGTCCCCGTCTCCAGGACCTGCACCCTCACCTCACCCATCTATGAGCGGACGTCATCATAAACCGCATCATTCACCGACCGGCTCTCGTACTCAAAACAATCTACGCGTTCTTATACCACAGTCTATGCCTCCGCCCCCTGATGAACTTTCATACTCTGAGGTATACAAAATAACTATGAATATACAATCGTGGCCTCATAAATGTGAGCGCAGAGCAAAACTAACAATTTTCTATGTCAAACAGTTGTTGCTATTAATTTTTTAAATTAATTTTACTCGCAGAGATATCCCGATGGCACTGTGAAAATTCGTCTTGGTCCAAGTTCCCCACGCCTTCGGTATACCCTACGCTCCCATCCGATCCTAAACAAGTTGACTTAAAAAGTGACTCACTTCTATTCAGAAAATCTGTCTAAATTATATGACTGCTAAAATTAAGGAGAGCTTTCATTCTTATGCAAAAAGTACTAAGTTGTACTGTCGAAAAGGCGTATTAATATATTCAATAATATATTCTCCCTCAATAGAAACAACTCAATTCCCTCAATAGAAGCAAATATAATATATTCTCCCTCAGTAGAAACAACCTTCTTTCATATATTTAATAAGGTTTTTATGCCATTGAAACCAAATTCACTAGGCTCGGAAGCAAAATATTCATTGATATCTTTTTTCACATCTTGCTTTTTTCACATCTTGATCTCCCCCTTACATAGTGCGATATCCATACTCCTTGTTTCAAAATCTTGCCTATTTTTTTCATATATTCCTGCAAACTACATTTTGTGTATCCAAGCTTGTCAGCTTTTTCTCGTATATGCGATGTTGGATTTGATTTTATTTCTGCACGTAATACGTCATCGTCACTACTTAGAGGATTCTCCATCTTAAGCCATATCAAAAAAAAGTAGGATCATCATTGACAATAGCCCTCGTCGTGCTTGTTGTAATAGTTTGCTATATTTTTAAGATTATTCAGTGATCCTGTAGATTTCTTTTTTTTCAAAAAATAAAAAAAACATGCTTTTACAGCATCCCTCATCTTGCTTGCGACTGATTTAATTTTTTGAATAATAGATTGTTAACAAACAAGACTAATGACACACGTTAACTATCGATTGCAATGAAAAAATTAAAAGATTTGGCATCCTACAAAAAAAAATAGGTTAAAATATGCTTGTGCGTTCAAATTTATCGCCAGAGCACCGTAATATTATTTATGTCGTATAGAGCGTTATTATATATTTGTGATTATTTCAGACGCCGTCTTTAGGTTATGGCCTCGGAGGATTCGGACCGCAAGATTTCAGTATGGGCACGGATATGGGATTATGGGGATCACACCAATTGCACGCGACACTACAACACAACAGGTTATTTTCATAAAATGAATATATATATTGTTTTGAGATTTAATTAGTGATTAATGACGAAGTTGTTTTTATAGTTTACCCCAGCTCTCGGTGTCCGGAGGGACTCCTCCCCCGTCGGTGGGCGGTCACTCGGAAGGCAGTCCTCCGCCGGCGCCGCCCGTTCGCATAAAGGCCGAACCCGTGTCGCCGCCGCGAGCTGATCCTCCACGTCATCCACATTCTCATCAGCATACGCATCAGCATCATTCGGCGCATTCACACCATTTGACACCACATCATCATTTATCTCAACAGAATGACGGTGATTTACGCTGGAATTAATTATGTATCGGATTCGAATACGTTTTATTGATGTGTTTTTTTTTTTCTGTATTTTTTTAGGATCTGTATCGTCATCGAGTTTGGCATCACCGCTGGGCGGCGGCGAGCTCAGAGGTAGCGGGGGCAGCAACGGCGAATACGATCAGCCCCCGCACTCCAAACGCCCTAGGATTTCCGAAGGATGGGCTGCATAGCCCACAGCACCCCTCTACTATTGCTGAGGGAATTACATGAAAAATACCCGTGAAACGGGTAACCACCCCACATATCACACTTCCCGCAATTGGTTTGGAAGATTGCTGTGAAGGAATGAAGATTTCGACGACCCTCCGTATTTGCAAGTCTCGAATTTTGTGCAAAAGGAGTTTGTGTTGTTAGTACCAGTATGATACGACTGTTCGTGCATCGTTTAATAACAAATGTGTAAAATTTAGTCTCAAATAAATAACCAAAGGCTGAGCCTTGGATCGTCAGCACTCTCGTATTCACCCCCAGATAAATACCGTAATGTGTTTAGCTTTAGAAATTATTAAAAAAAAAAAGTGTAATGGACACTGAGCTGTTTTTGATTTCGTTGTAAATATAATAACAGATAAATGTTAATTTTTGAAAATAGCTTAGAGATAAATTTTTTATAGCGAATTTGATGGTGTTTTATAGATTACGGTGAATATGAGAACTTATATGCATTTATAGAAATGGAATAAACAAGACTAGAAAATGCACTAATGCGTTTTCGTACGTTTTAGCTATACCTAATAAATTTAAGACACAGACACGTCGTGCTGCACTCGGTAGTGTAGTCGGATAGGTTCGCAACTTTCGGTAATAGAGTCGTCGTACTGGTAAAAAAAATAATTAAGCAAAAAATAAAACAAAAAAAAATTTGCGGCTTGTGCAATTGACTTATTTTTAAATGGTGATAAAATGACACACTATTTTTAAACAAAAGTGAGGGAATTATAATTATGTGGAACATATATAATCAGTGAAAGAGTAAGAGTGTTTTTAATGAAAAAAAAAAGTTAAAATATATATATATATATATATATAAATATATATCGTGTGAAATGAACAATTGTGTGAATATTTTATCGTGGTTTACCACTTTATGTGCCATTTTAAAAGTATAGAGAGATAATGAAAAACCCAAAGGGATATAATCGATATATAGATGCCATCTCAAGAAATGAAATTTCAACATTGCTCCAATGGGATCTTCGGTAATGGGATGGATAACACAAGCTTTAACGTTCTTATGACAAAATTATATAACCGCACCAAGGCACCTAGGATACAAAGATAACAAAAAATTAAAAATACGTCATGATACTTCTCTTAATATATATTATTATTTATATATTATTACAAAATCCATAAATATATATCGTTTTGAATCGGAACCAGAATTTCATTTGCTCTATGTAGATTTTTTCAAATAAATACGGAATATATTTTATAATAAATCGATGTTCACTGTGTAATAATTAGGGATTGAATTTACGTTCTATTAAATGTAATAGATGTATTTATTACTTGTTAAACGTTAAAATTTTAAAATACGATATCATCCTATCCATTGTTAAATTAAAATAAATTATTAATGAAATAAATATATATATATTATCTATAACGATCATTTTATATTGTCGTTGTATTGTATTTCGAGTCTAATTTGGTCACAATATCGCCGATTATTTAACTTTCGTATATCGCATTGGAGCCCAGTTCGTTTTTTATTATTTTATTTTAAGATTTGTGTGTACGAATACAATGAAAAGAATAACATGTTGCCACTGCTATTGCATTTCGTTATTATTATATATATGAAATTGTGCCATTTTGTCCTTTTGTTGATGATAATTAAGTTTGAATTATTAATATTAATGTTTACTCTCTACGGAGAGATATTTTTGATTTAAATAATAGTTGAAGTCGTTGATACATACAGATTTATTATTAATATTTACGTAATAGGCGACGCAGATGTAGTATCTTATCGATAAGGTATATGTGCATATATAGATACATTATATTGATATGTATATTTTCTGAAAGAATATTCACCAAAGTTTAGAAATTTATTTTAGGGACCGAAAAGTCGCATTTGACAATGTCTTCTCGACGACGGCGATACAACGCCCGTTTACGATCGTTTGTCACGTGTCGATTTTTTTTTACAAACGTACCGTAAGTGTTATTGATTAAGGATTGGTATTTAATTTTTCCGCGCCGTATCGACCGATATATTCGTAATCTACACATGTATTATATATGCGCACGGGCGTATCTTAGCTGTTCTTCATTTTTTTTAACCACCGTATCGTCAATTCGGCTACGTCCTGTTTTTTTTTACGGATCCGTACACAATTCGTCTGATACGTGCATTTTGTATTTGTTTTTTTTTTGGAACAAAATGAATGTTGTATAACATTAAGTTGGTGTAACAACGCTTTCGATGTTAAATGTCTCCACCGTAAGCATGTGTATGTATAATATGTCCCCTAAAACACCTGTTCTGTCTTACATTCCGCATAACATCCAAATCACGTAGATTGCCTAATTGGTCATGTTTTCATTGAACGATTCGTTTTTGATTTTAGTTTCACTCTCCTTACAGCACCCGACGTTGTGTTGACGTTGTTTTTATTCGTTTCGTCGATATTTCTCAATTGATTTCGTATACAATAAGAATTTTTGAGGAATCAGGGTCTCATTCTTAACATTAAATTATGTCTATTCTGCTGCCTTTACAAATTGGTGATAATAATCTTTACATTTTATTCAAAGCTTGAAACTCGTCAGGGTTTTCATTATAGACTTATTCCGACCGAGCACAACACGTCATCTATACAAAAAAAAAAAAAGAGAAAAAAATCAACGTCTTATTGTGCAAAAATCGGTTTGTTTTACGTATTGGGCCAATTTAAAAAATAAAATGTTTAAAAAACCAAGAGATATTAAAAGATATATATGTTTTTAAATTGAAATCGTCGAAAAATTTTATAGAAGATTCACGTTGAATATATAAAAAAAATTATTTACACACGTTTTTATCCCGTCTTGATATTTTTAATCCATCGTACGCTTGCATCGCATAATTTTTTTATTTTTATTTTCTCATCGATATCGATACGTTCTAATCACATCCGTCATGAAAAATCTAGTCGAATCATCCGATTATTGAATAAGCGCAATTATTCGACAAGATTTTTACGTGATCACGCATACCCCTCGCCCCCCCACCCCAGTGTACACGTTTGTAAATCACTTCTGTTGTATGTCACCGATACTATTTACTCCGACATCATTCTGTCCTGTCATATCTTCACCACTGTAGATGCCTTACTCACAGTGCCTAATGTAATGTGTATTGTACCACGTTTATGTACCGTTTGTGTACCATGTGATCTTAATCTGCCCTATGAATTGTAGCGTGTACTTTTGTTACATTATTAAATATATGAAAAAAAAAAAAAGAACTTTGTATGAAAATGAAAAAACAAATGCATAAAAAATATTAAGATATTTTATCTAAATCGATCGATCGTACAGATGTAAAAATAAATTTTATATTAATGAGAATAAATATATTGTGTAAACTCCGTATTTTGATAAGAAGAAAAATTAGAAATACTCGTCACTATTTTTATGGACACAAAATTATATATATATATATAATTTTTAGGTCATCCAAATATTGTAATTATATAAATATTCTCCTATAGATAGCGTTAACGGAAAATGTTTTTGTGTGAGGGTAATATATCGTACAATGTGAATTTTTAATGATAATTATAGTCAATTCTGTGTACCCTCTATTTAAATGTTTATAAAAGAGTTAGCTGCGTAATGAGATTTACATGTAGACGTTTGCGAGAAATAAATATTTCATCAAAATTTAATTTAATCAGCTTATAGCTTCTATACGTATTATTTTGTCAAATATCGACTCGATATAAATATATTTTATTATCAATGCTTTGTGCCTTCGATTGCGTTTCATTTTATTGTTATTTTTGATTCACGAATCCTCCAGCAGATCGGCTGATACAATTACGTAATACGTTTTTTATAGTAACATATTTATTAGAGACGAAGAGAGTTGTTATTAAAATAGAATATATTTATATAGTGTATCAGATGTCATATACTTGTATGAATACGTATTGTACTTTGTAAAAAAAATAAATATTGATGACGTTTTTTATAGGAGGAAATCACGAAAGAAATGACTACATGGATTTTTGCACGTTAGAATTTTATGTGGATAAAATTGTATTTTTATGTACTTCACGCTGATCAAAACGTCGGTTTTATAAATTGGGATACATCAACGATTTCAATGATCAGTCTGACTTGTAACAAAAAAGAAAAAAAAAACAAATTATATATACATATATGAATAAATGTATATTTAAAAAGATATGTATATTATACCAAAAGAAATGTAAATATTGATGCACATAATTGTGGTAAAAATTGTACCTTTAAAATGTGTTTTTTTTTTTTTTTGAGAAATGAAAAATTATGTGTATGGATTTGAAAAGATGTATTTTAGTATTATTTTTATAAATAATATTTTTTGTTCTCCCCCGTCAAAATGTGTAATATTACGAAAGTATAATGAGTCGTTTTATAGATGCAATCGTTTTATGCGATCGTAACGTAATGTAAATAAATTTGCAAAACTGCGTAAACGATTCGGGGATTCATTCTTCTTAATCTTTTTTTTGGAACCTTTTGATTGAAGCGCACATTATTCGCTCCCAAATGTAAACGTAAAAAAATTTCCTCCCCACTCCCCGTAGTTTTTAAAAATTCTTATTTTTGTAAAGTAGTCGTATAAGGCAGTATTTTTGTAAATTTTTCCTAAACTCCCGTTCGTTATAATTTGCTAAATAATGTTTTTACCGTGTTCGTTAATACTCATCTTGACCGATCAGATCCTATATTTACGAGCAAGTGCAATATTAATTAATTTACATTAATGAATATTAAGTTAATGATTATTATACATATGTATGCTTATAGTATCACATTGTTATTCTTATTAAATATACATAGAAACGTGTCGTTTCTGTCTTTAGTTGACTCATATGCTTTCTGTCGTATAAATTTAAGATTTTTGTATTTTACAATGATTATAATTATGAAAAAGAATTGTCCGATTTCCTTTTTATTTCTTTTTTTTGTAAAAGTATTTATCATAATACTTTGTTTAATCTCTTTTTTTTAAATTTTGAGTGCATCATATAATATAATACACATTGTTGATGTGTCTCGTGTATCGTTTTTTTTTTTTTTTCTTTTGTAAGTATCTTTCAGTTTATAACTTTGTTTAGCTGCTAGTTTGGATTTACGTTGGATACGATAGAATCGTTATAAATTATTTTGATGACTGTTTGAATGAAAATTATAATAAAGAGTTGGATGTATACATGGAGTTTTTTTATTAAACCTTTTTACAACATTTATCAACTAAAACTATCTACGATGAGATCCTTGATTGATCCTGAATTCAATTGTATTCTAAAAATACTTCGTAATAGATACATAAATTTGTGCAAAACTCCATGATTATTTTATTACTATCAGGCGTAGACGATATAGATAGTTCCTGTAATCCTTTTGTATTATTCCCTAGACTTATTGATGTACAGTCAACCCTCCTATAACGTTTCCTGTAAATCGCTGTTTTCTACAAAAATCTAATATTTTTAAGGTCAATTTAGTTTTTTCATAAATCTATAATACATTGTTGAGCGAAATAAAGGTCAATGCTCTTTGGTTGATAAGGAATTTTGTAAAAAGCAGCGATTTAGAGGAAACGCTATAGGAGGGCTGACTATTAGCATTTACCATTCTCCAGATGGGTTCATTAGTAGAATATATTTCATTTGTTGTAGAGACGCGACTATCCCGGGCTAGTTTGACCTGGCTTCTTGGTGTGCTCCAATATGAAGCAGGCAACTCCAACACCGACAAGCATGCGAGGAATGCCAAAGTAAAAGCCATACGAAATCATCATCATCATCAGTCGTGTACCAAATACCATATATCTCAACATTATCATACATGTAAAAGACGGCTATCTTTGAGGGAAGGGTTTTGGTGACATATTTGGTCCAAACAGACTCGTGAATGGACACAAAATAAAAACCCTGTTAACACTTTTACCGACTGCACATTTTTATGTAAAATCTTTAATTTTTACGCAATTTATATCATCATCATAGGCGCAAGAGCATTATTGTAGAGCCCTGGCCTCATTTAACACCATTCTCCATTTTATCCGTTCTGCTGCCATGTCGCTCCATCTTCAAGTCAGTTTCAATGATCTAGTGTCTTGTACACCTTTTCGATGGGTGGCTGTCCTGTACCCTTGACACATGACCGGCCCACCTGGTGGGTCTGGTCACTCCGACAACAGCTGTGGCTGGAATCATCATCATCATCATAATTTGCCAGCCACAAGGCTCTCACATGCTGAGGGCATGGGCCTTACCAAACTCTCGCATGGTAGTTGAGACCAAAGAAACCTGAGTCTCACACGTGACGTGAGGGCTTCCCTTTCGTGTCCATACCGCGGGACCCGAGCCGTCTTGGTATGCGTTTTTTTGTAAAGAGTTTCCCTCTCTTGGCCATTGCTGGCATTGGACGTACATCTTTTACCGTGTTGCTATCGGATTTTACCCCTCTCGACTGTGTCCAGGCAAGTAGGAGGCGGTTTGTCTCGGTATTCGTTTGTTCTCTCCTCTAAGGCGGTTATCTGCTTTTAACGAGTCACGAGTGACAAGTAGTGAGCGACCACACACACACACTATATAGATATATCCTTGTATATATTGTACAGATTCACTCTTCAGGATATTGCAGTCGCTATATTTTTTACATGTCTCTGGTCGGTTAAGTGTTAACGTGTAAACAGTGATAAGGTTATTTAAGTCTAGAACATAGAAGAGATCCGCAGGTAAAATTAACTAATCAGGTGGACCAGGTGTGGAGAAAACTTAAAAGATATTCATGCAATAAAAGTTGGATATACAGAAACTGGTCCAATGTTGGAACGAGGAGGCGATTGGTGACAGCTGGCCAGAGAGAGGCTACATTGAAGCTGCTAATAGAAGAGGCTAAATCCTATTCCATGATATAGCCCCAAATAAGAATATTATCCTCCATGATGATCTGCAGAAAGATATACTTCAATGATCTAGAGTGCAGAATATCCCGCTTCTTGTGAAGAAGTAGAAGTTTGGTTTTATATATCATAATTTAGGAATTTTTATTTCTTTCGTATATTAAAGAGATGAAAATTGCTGAAAGCACAAATGTTTCTATCTTGAAAAAAACGGGGAACGATAAAGTTGACCTACTATTACATGTCTCAAAGGGATGCTTTGATACTTTGGACATCACGCTAGAAAAAACGATAGCCTGGAGAAGCCCGTCGCGCTTGGAAATGTACAAGGACTCATTGGAAAAGGCAGGGTGCTGAGCGACCAAGTGAAGACCTCCTCGGGCTCCACCATAGTAGCTGCGATGCGAGATGTGGAATGCAGAGGATCCCGGAGAGCCTAAATCAAGAAGATTCAGAACAAGAATTGCCTCGTTCTTCAAATATGAGGATACTGACTCAAGAAGATGATTGAATATAGTGAACCTTTGAAATGTGGTCATCGTGTGACATTGCAAAAGAACTATTCTATTCTACCCTACTTTGAGATTCTTGGTAAGAGGAGCTTGAAGAAGATTTTCTCATTTACCAATATATAAGAACGTAGGAAAGAGTAGGGCGCTAATTTGTTAGAGTGACTTAGTGATGAGGCTGCAATCCGAAGTGAAGAATGCAGAGCAATTGTTAGATTAAATGCAGAATAAATTCTTATCGAGGTTCAAGGTTTTAAAAAACGCATCTTTAAAGAGGATAAAGATCCCTGCAAAAAATAAAACCAAATCAGTGATTTCTTTAATAAAAAGTGTAAAAATAAAGAAAGATCAATTTTTTGTGCCTCTTAGTTTTAAATTTATAGTAATTATTCTATACTGGAGAAATCCTTTCTCCGAATATTTTAGAAATATGAACTTCCGTTGCCGCCTCAATCTGAATATCTTGTCCATTTTCTATAACAATTTCTTCAACATCAGATTTACAATCGGAAATTTCATCGCTTTCGATGATATCGTTTGACTCGTCTTTATTTTTTATCTCATCGTTCACACTCAAATCGCTCTTAGTATATTGAAACAAATCGTTGATCTCGCTATCCCAATCCACATAACTCGAGCGACGTGAATGTCCTTTTTTAACCTCTTTACCATTGTACACGATATCAGCGCACACATTCAAGCTTTCCATGTCGATTATTTTATCCGAACGCATATTGAACTTCTCGACGACGTCATAAATCAGATTCTCTTCGCACTTATCGATATTTATTACAGATTGTTCGTCGATTGCTTTTATTTCTTCGACATTTTGTATGCTCGATTTACTAGAATGTATCTGATCGAATGCATCGTTTTTACTATTCGGCGTCGGAGCTATATATGATTTAGAAGTGACTGTCGATATCGTTGAAACTGATGTGACTGACGTTACCGACTTAGCTCGTCTGCGTTTGCACATTCTGCCGCATCCGCCCATCCATTCGGTCATTAAAGCTAAACCGGCCGCTAAGAAACCTGCGCCTAATAATAAGAACATTCCCTGAGTATCACCCAGGGAGAGTCCTCGCTCATCGGCTATAGCTGGCCGTAGAGTATTACCGCTGCTGATCTAGAATAAAATATGAATTAAATAAACTATTTAATATGTTATAACGTTATCGTACCTGTAAAAGCTTTCCCGTTGAGCTACGTTGCATCTTCCATTTCACATCGCTGATCAATTTCGATATGATTCCGCTCTGCAACATTAATAATATTCCTCTGTTTAATTTCTCTTGATATACGGATTGTTTCGGAAACGATAACGATACACCAAACGGAACGAAGCATTTATCGCTAATATGAAGTACGGAACGTTTCGATGATCTATAATTAATATTTTGTCAACGGTATCCGTATATATTTACATGCTACATTATATAAATATACGTACTCTAATGAAAAATTGGATTGTACAACGAATTCCAGCTGAAATCTAGATCCTAGAAAAGCATACGGCCAGAAGAATGCTTTCGTTGTATTTCTCAAGCCCGATTCTATATCGGGAACCAATTCCAAGTGTTTCATCAATTTATTTGTGTCGGAATCCGACGAATTTGAAAACCATTTCTCCCATCCTCCTCTATCTTTATTATGAAAAATATATTAATAAACGAATCACGTTAATATTATCATTTTATACGAATTGTTTTACCCAGTGTGCCTACTCTGTAATGTCCGGAGAGTAATTGATCCACTGTGTCTACGGTAGCTGGATATATGGGCAGTGTTACAAATGCGATAATAGATCCGGTATAGCAAGCCGTTATAATAATTGTAAATATCCAATACCATCCTGAAACAAATGCGTTATTAATTCCCGACGATCTCGATGCAATAATATAATATTTTACCTATTAATAACCGCGTTGTTATTTTGGTAGTTTTTCCCCATGAATTTTTACCGACGAACGTGAAGCAGTTCGTAAACGTACCGAACACGTACCAAAACATATTTTCAACTTCACCAGAATTGTGTATCAAATGTCTCAGCGTATGTTTATCGGAGAAAGCTAACGGAAATATTCCGACGAGGTAAGTAACGGTCAGAGCGACCCATACCGTCCAATGAAACGGTCCCATGATGGCTCGGTACCTAAAATTTTAACGATACACTTCTATACATGATCTACGGTTAATATATCATTTTTTAATACCTCGGTAAGGCTGTCGACGTTAAAGATATGAATGCGGCGCAATCCTGAGTATGACTTACGGACATGTCAACGTTTAATAGTCGATCCGATGTTACGTACATACCACCGATTCCTATATCGCCGTGTCCCGAGTTTATTTCGTTTAAAACCGAATCACCAGGACTGAGGTATATACATTTGTTATTAAAATATGATGTATATTGTTCTAAATATATTTAATATTACCCGGCGGATAGAGATTCAGGTTCTTTGATTTCAATTGAAAAATTATTTCTGTGACCGAGAAGATTTAGTAAGCGAAACTCAACGCCTTCCCATGATATTTTAGGATTTCCTAAGAAGTCTCTGAAAATCCTGAAATTATTGAATTTTAATAATATTAAATATTGATCTAAATAAGCGGTTATATTTTATATATTTTTATTAAATAAATATATAAACGAGTGATTGCACATTATATTTAAATTATCCTTAATTTTTTTTAGTAATTTTACAATATCGATATGATAGACCGTTTTGGGGCACTCATGGGAAAAATATCATTAAGCGATTTTTCGCTTTTCATAAAAATAAAATCACAAAAATTAGTGATTCAACATTAAATTCAAGGTATCGATGTATGTATATTATTTTTTTTACTAATTTTACAATATGAAGTAATATATCGTTTTACGGCTCTCGTGAGAAAAATATAATAAAGCTATTTTTCGCTTTTCATGAAAATAAAATCCCAAAAATGTGTGATTCCACATTAAATTCAGGTATCGATCTATGTATATTGGCTTTTTAGGAATTTTACGATACCGATATGATAGACCGTTTTGGGGCTCTCATGAGAAATATATCATAAGGCGATTTTTTGCTTTTCATGAGAAAAAATCCCAAAAATGTTTGATTCGACATTAAATTCAAGATGCGGTCAATGTATATTGTTTTTTTTAGTAATTTTACGATACCACAATGTTGTATCGTTTTAGGGCTCTCATGAGAAATATTTTATAAAGCGATTTTTCGCTTTTCATGAAAATAAAATCCCAAAAATGTGTGATTCCACATTAAATTCAAGATATCGATCTATGTATATTGCTTTTTTTTTAATAATTTTACAATATGAAGTAATAGATCGTTTTGGGGCTCTCAAGAGAAATATATCATAAGGCGATTTTTCGCTATTCAAGAAAAAAATCCCAAAAATGTGTGATTCAACATTAAATTCAATGTATCGATCTATTTATATCGTTTTTTTAGTAACTTTACGATACCACAATAATATATCGTTTTGGGGCTCTCGTGAGAAATATATCATAAAGCGATTTTTCGCTTTTCATACAAATAAAATCACAAAAATTAGTGATTCCACATTAAATTCAAGGTATCGATCTATGTATATTGTTATTTTAAGTAATATTACGATACTGATATGCTAGATTGTTTTGGGGCTCTCAAGAGAAATATATCATAAAGCGATTTTTCGCTTTTCATGGAAAGAAATCCCAAAAATGTGTGATTCCATACTAAATTCAAGGTATAGATCTATGTATATTATTTTTTTTACTAATTTTACGATTTGAAGTAATAGATCGTTTTACGGATCTCATGAGAAAAATATCATAAAGCGATTTTTCGCTGTTCACGAAAAAAATCCCAAAAGTATTCGTATCTAAAAAATATCATATAAAAGATCAAAGTTCTAAAACTAATCTCTCTTTCGATATTGCTCGGTCAGAAAAGATCCGCAAATCCTTCGAATAAGAGAAGCCTTAGTATAAAATCCTTGACAATGTAGTACAGGCGGACCTCAACTTTCGCACATTCGACTTTCGCACAATTCGCTATTTGCACATTTTGGAAAAATCATTGTTTTCAAAAATTGCTTCCAAAAAAAGGCATGGCATAGCGATGAAGCATATGGAGAAATCTTTCTGTTATTGGATAATCACAAAATCAAGAAAACATCCCTCTGAGTACTTCACTGATTCAAGCTAAGGCTCTTAGTTTGCATAAAGATTGGAAGGCTAGACTAAACGAAGATTCTAACACAGTGTTTCATGCAAGTAACGACTCGTTTTCAAATTTTAAAACAAGGTATTCTTTACACAATATTAAATTCACTGGAGAATCAGCTGATGCGGATGAAGATGCTGCAAAAGACTTTATTTCGTCATTGTCCAAAATTATTGAAGATGGAGAATATACCTCTAGTTAAATATTCAATGTACATGAGACTGGTTTATTTTGGAAGAAGATGCCTAATCGTACATTCTTATCAAAGGACGAACTAAATGCCTTGGTCATAAACCTTCTAAACTTAACAGTGAAGATGTTAATGAGATGATTAAATCTCATTCTGAACCCTTGACTAATGAATTTCTAATGTACCGACAAGAGAACGAAAATGGTATACAAATTGAAAGTGAGGTAGAAGAACCAGAAGAAATCATCAAGACCTTAACAATAAAAAACATGAACGAAGCTTTTACACATCTCGAGATATTTTTGAATATTATGGAAGAATGTGATCCCAATGGAGAACGCATATCTCAAGTGCGTAGGGCGATCCATAATAGTACGGTATGTTACAGAACTCTCTATGAAGAAAAGAAAAAAGTAGTGGAAAACACAATCCAACCTTGGATGTTTATTAAGAGGATATAATTTATTTAATATGTACTTAGTACATATTAGTATATGTACGTAGTTAAGTACAATTTTTAGTGTTTTTTTTTTTACATCCCTCTACTTTCGAACATTTAACTTTTCGCACACATTTTCAGGAACCAATCATGTGCGAAAGTCGAGGTCCGCCTGTAGTAGTTTTCATGGTTGGTTTTAAGAGAAGAGGAGATGAAAGGAATTGGCGTCTGCTCAAAAAAGAACTTGAGACGGAGAAAAAGGGCAATCCAAGAAAGTGGCTGAATACAATTCTTCAGGGTCTGATTTTGTTCAGACTTACTTCAACTTCTGTAAAAGATTCGTATGGGAACGCAGAAGTTTGCATTGTTGATTCCAAATAATAGAAAAACAGCTTAAAATAGCTTTTATGACTGAAAAATATCAGATTATTCTTATTAAATTTCAAACAATTTTGGATGTAAAATGATTCTTAATAATATTATTATACTTTTTAAACACAAATGGTGGTTGATTAGCCGCCATAACACTGAATCTGTGTCCTGCATATCCATCGACCATCTTCGGTGGAAACAGATCTATCTCCGGTCTCGCCAATTTCCCTTTGGACCAAGAAGTTAGCACTACAGGCTTACTAGCGCCCAATCCATCGACGAATAAGCTATGCGTATATAAAATATAAGGCGTTTCCTAATTGACAAAAACAATATTTTTAATAAAAATCATATAATTGCGATGAATTTAACAACTTACTCTTACCATTGCCTTATCGTCCCTGAACGATTGAGCTATTATCAAGAGATTAACAAAATTTCTACAAGATTTGTCAAATAAAAATTCTTGCACTCTCCATTGCGACGATCTAGCAACTACAATGACTTTAGTAGTAGCTTGTAGACCCAAAACATCGGCTGATTTCATGACATCAGACAAGAAAAGGATATAACTGACACATTGACTGGTTATGGTATTCAATACTTTGCTGTCAGTAATCGCATTATCTTTGCTGATCCTTCCGTGCACGTATGGCTGTGGAAATGTCCTCATCATCCGCTCAAGAAGTAAACCGTCCATGTTTTCAGCCATGGAATCGTACAATATGATTGGCGTGCATTCTTTCAGATATTTGTTCGTCAGCATGTGTACTAAGTTGATCAGCGATGGTATCTGATTGAAGTCAACCGAACCACCACTGAACGCCATGTGCCATTTTTCTTCTCTTGTCTTCGGATGACCCTTGAAAGTGGAGTCTGTTTCTCTTTTTCTAATTGTTGACGGTTCAGACATTCCATAGTGTATTACGTCTTGACATGCAACGTGCTTGAACGCCAACGCAACGATTATGTAAAGAAACAACATTTTTTTAGCGGCATCGGCTGAAACGCACTGAAATGTGTTTTATTTTTTCCCTCGTATTTATAAGAGATGTTTCATATTTTATTCCTAATCTAATGCATACTGAATTGACGATGCAAAGGTCACGAAACACAGGTGGTTTAATAAAAATTAATTGGAAAATTGGATCGCATGTTCGCTATGATTGAATTCTGATTCTCATACGACATGAAACATAAATTCTTCAATTAAAAACAGAAAAATATACATATATTATTGTTATCATGGATTTTTAATAAGCTTATATTATTATTTAATCTACTTCATTTACTTGTCTTAAGAAACGAAAAACACTTATTGTTCGATATTAACGATTGCCGTGTTCAAATCCCTAAGTATCCATGAGACTTGAAGCATCATCAATATAAAGGTTATGATGTTTTCGTTCTTTTAAATTATCATCAGATGATACTTTTAATTTATAGTCAGTAAACGCAAAACTCTCTGCTATCTCAATGGTTCTAGTTTCTACTTCTTTAGTTATGCATCGATTATATAGTCTGAAATGATGATTTAAGGCACTCTGATTTGATCATCAGAGATATATGAGTCGAGTGTTGTCACGTGTCGGTATTGGACGTGGCGGCGATGGCGGTTGGCACAATCATGGTTTCGTAGATTCTAAGGAGCTATGAGGAGCCAGGCCGCTATCCAGGCCAATGCAGTGATGTGTGTGCTATAGGAGGTGTCCGTAGCACCCGGTTAGACCGTGAATTAAATACGAATTGGCCCTAGCTTCGTCTGGTTATTATTGTTACAATCCGCGTGCTGACAGCTCGGTTCCCGGGCTTATGGCTGGCGACCTGTCCTGTAATTGAAGAGCCTAGATAATTTGGAGGACGATCGTCACAGTCCTAGCATCAGGGTTGGGACGAACGTGTCTCTGCTAGAGATCGCGTAGTGTCCTCCAGGTGGCAATGACCCGCCATAGGGTTAGAAGGTCACGTATGTATGTATATATGTATATAGCGCCCCTATCGGGATCAGGAGGCGTCATCCCCTCCGACAAAATGATCATCAGCGCCACTGCCAGGCCGTCCCGCGGGCGGTTAATCCCCCCTCTCTCTCTGCCCCCCGCGGTCGAAACGTTAAGACGTTCCCGAACTTCGCTCCGTCGTAAGATGTAGTCGCCATCTTGTTGCGCTACACCCGGATACCGCCATGACGACTCTGGATATATCCTCTCCTCTCGTCTTCCACGTGGCAAACCCAATCGACTAATCAATTAACAGGCAAGCTGACCGGATCACAAGAACCCTCAGTCGTCATCTCGTCGGGATCATTGGGGTACTCCTCTGCAGATACTCTAGGGCCTAGAGCAGGGATGGCGAACCTTTTTCCCAAGTGGGTCAAATTGGATATTATTTTTATTAAATCCATGTGGGGGTCACATAGGTTGAGTATTTAAAACAAAAATAAATAAAGGCTTACAAGTTTTATTAATATTCAAAATTATTGCTATTATAACCTTAATTACACTCTAACACTTTGAAAAGATGTGCGGATTTTTATCCTTTGTTTACTAAATATGTTTGGAAGAGGCGGACGTAGTCTACCAATTTTATTAATATTTATCTATCATCATAATTTCTATTCGAATGGAGGTTCAAATTTCTAAATTTCAAACGATAAAATAAAATCTATAAAAATAAATATTAAATTTAATAATAAATAGTATTTATTGTAATTTATTATAAAACAATTGTTATATTATTGTTATCCAAAATAAAGTCACCTGTTTATACAAAATTATGTAACACAAAAGTAATGCCCAATAAATTCGAGATCGAGTAGACTAATGTGCTACTACATGACAGCACGTTCCGCTGTTAAAACTGCTTACAAAACATTAGTTTCTGCTCGATGAGACCCTACGCTTACATGTAAGCGATTGTACTTTCGTATGCGGCCGGGCACGTGTATCGTGCAGCGGTCATATTCGCAATGACTGCCAATCAATATAATTGATGGTGTTAAAATGTAATTTTATCGATTTTTTGCAATAGCGACCGTTTGTTTTATTGCCGTCCCCTTCTAACATATGCTGTCTCAGCCACACCGCGCACTAGGCGGAATCTGTGTATAAATAATATAATTTTATCGATTTTTTGCAATAGCGACCGTTTGTTTTATTGCCGTCCCCTTCTAACATATGCTGTCTCAGCCACACCGCGCACTAGGCGGAATCTGTGTATAAATAATATAATTATCAGTTGTAATATGATTTTATTTGATTTTGGCGACGCACTATATGGTCGCACGTAAGGTCGTGCAGCAGTCATAGCGCACGCCTTCCCAATACATTCACGTGCGTTTAGGACATCCTACCAGCCGTTTACATAAATACTTTATATATTAATTATTTAAACCTTAAATATATTTTTTCTTGTTCTATATTTTGCGAGTGTTCAGCGCACACCTAGCACACCCTGAATATACGTCCTTGGTGCTGCGACGAAGTGATATTAGTGGCAACTACAAATCATTTTATTTTTATTAAATTCGCTTTTACAATCATTCTAAAATTCAAGGGTTTCATAATTTCACAAGTGGGTCACTGCATGATCCGCGGGGTACTCGTTCGCCATCCCTGGCCTAGAGTCTAGCCCCTAGACCGCCACAAGCCAGGGATCTCGCTAAGCAGCGAGTATCAGGGCAGGGGCCTAAAAGCCGTATATAAATGGTTTTACCTTTACAAGTATTTTGGACACATCGTTCGTGGACCAAAGTATCGACTTTTGCAAACCACTATCGAGGATAGGGTAGAAGGTAAACGGTGGTTGGGAAGAAAGAAGCTGTTATGGCTGCTCAATATTTACAACTGGACTGATTGGGAGCTCTAGGATTGTTCCAGCTCGGCAAAAACAGACATTTATATGAAGAAATAACAGAGACACGTAGATCGCATACGTCTAATAACGGACAAGGCGCCCGAAGAAAAAGAAGAAGGAGTATGAAGATGAGTCATAGTCATTCATCATAATTTAATTTGATATATTTAATGAAATCAATACATCGATCATTTTTCCATACGCATATATTAAATGGTATATAAGGGAGCGTTGTAGGAGGGACTGTCGAATTCGTGATTATAGAAAATTGCGGTATAGCAGGGAGCGTTATAGGATCGTATTACAAATAATATGAAAAATAATTTTATAATAATAACTACTATAAAATAGTATTTTTTGTTGCAGATCGTAAAAGACACCTTCGTGGAAGAATAATCTTACGCACCGGCCGATAATTGCCAATACTCTGTCTACGTGATGTTTATTATTATTTATGATATCGTTGGCTCGTCTATATACACTGCGGAGCTGCAGCACCCCCAAGTAAGTTGTGGAAAAATATATTTGTCTATTGTATATATGAAAATATAAATATTTTTTATATTTATTAATTTGGTCGGTGTCTAGTGCAAGAACGCCGGCTGCTTGCCAGCGCTACCAGCGTCGGCTATTGGACGGATGCGGCTAGGTAACGGAGTGCGGAGGAGGGGGGTCTCCGCAATAAGCGCCGTGTCGCGCTGCGCCTCGGTGCAGTCATACTGAATTTTTTTTAGGAATATGGGTAATAAAATAAAACAAAAATATTCACAAAATATAGGAATTTATTATCACTCATCGGTTCATTCATTTTTTCAATTACATGAGAAATAATAATATGCCATATCGAACATACCCATGGATTACAACATCGCACATGGGCCGAGTTTTAATTGCCGGATTATTTTTTAAACTTTATATCATTCACAAAAAAAAATATTGAGCTACGTGTATCAAAAGAAATCAGTAACGTTTGAATCCAAGGTGTACAAGTCTCTTAAAAACTACGCCTTACATTCTAAATACATAAAAACTATTCACAATAGTAAGTAGCTCATATAAATACTGCTCGGAAAACCAACGGTAATTTTGAATTCACTCATTTTTTTTATGATTAATTTTTTGATAAAATAAATACGTTGATTTTAAGAATTCAAAATTTTGCCGCCATTATTTTTATTTAAATATCAGGAATACAATAATAAAACTCCAAGTATTCATTTAAAATATTTACAATAGGGTCTCACACATCTGCATTCACAACTCACTCACTTTCCACTCTCGATTTATTGTAAAATGTGAAGTTGCTCTTCATGACAATCAGTATTTGCATTTTCTTTTTATTCCCACCGTGTTGTATGGGTGTGTGCAACATCACACTGCGATGTTGCCAAAAACACCTAAACAACACACGGACCAAATCATTGGGTTCAGCGCTTCTCAAACTTTTGTTGATTATCAGAAATATTTTATTTGAGAAGCGCCGACGTTTAGAGCTGACTGACGCGTAGTTCCCGCAATAATGTTATCACGTTCCCCCAAAAGCCTCAAGTTATAAATTTATTTATTATGTGTTCGTTTATTGGATTGATGTAACATATATTTACAACAAAAAAATACGGGAATTTTTTTCTATAAACCCCCTGAGCGCCATCGGAAAGTATTATGAGTATTTCGGCAAGAGAGTTATATTACAACAAAAAAATTGATGCACGCCATAGGGTTAAAAAAAAGTATCACAATTTTTCACGAAATAAATAATTTAAATTGCAATTGGTCATGCACTTTTTTTCATAATCCGATTATAAAAAAAATATAAAATAAATATAATACATACATCAAAAAAAATTACTAGTACTAGCGAAATGGCTATTCATGCATACAGCAATAAAACTTACATTTTACAGTGTTTTCTGTAAAACATAAATTTCATCGTATACATATATCAATATAAATATAAATTTCGACACATCTGGTAACATTTGCTATTTTTAAAAAGTCGCTAAAATTTCTATAATTTTTTTTTCGTCTATAATTTCTGAATTTCGCTCTGAAAAATGTTAAACTGATGACCGACGTGTCGAATTGGTAATTTGGTGGTGCGGTGGTTGTAAAAAAAAAATTCTATTCGTCTACGTCATGGTCTATTCTCGATGATCTGATCCCCGTTTTTCCGGTCCATGGATAGATTTCGGGACATGGCTGACACGTTCTCATGTATCTGACGCCCGATTTGTGCCACAGATTGCAGACCTTAGGGTTGTTGCATCTCTTGGGACGATCCTGAAATACATAATCGATTTTAATATATAAAATATTATTATATAATACTTAATAACGACAAACGCAGATTTCACGTTACATTTAATTAATTCTCGTCTGAAATACTTAAAATCTCTCAAAATTTGAATTAAAAATTAATATAAAACTAGCTTTATTCCATCCAAATTGTACAAGTGATCTGTAACCATTGGACCTTTGAATAATCTGTATTTAAATAGGCGTAGAGTCAAAGTGAAAAATTAACGATTAAAAATTGGATTCGGAAAGCTGGAATCCACAAGGTACAGGAAGATAAATTATAAGATACTACGGAGCCAATGCCATTGATGGCTGGAAAATAATTTCTGAGGAATCCTTGCAAAATTAAGTGAATCTTAACTTAAATGTCATCACATCTGAAGCTATAGGAATCGATGATATAGTGGACAGTCTTATTCACGGAAATTTGTCCGACGAAAGACTTTCCGATGAAGAAGAGGTAAACTCTATCCATCCAATTCCAATATATAAGGTATATTGAGGACCTTAACCGTTTAGACGCCACGGCGTGCAGGCACGCGAAATCGTCTAACCACCAGCGCCACGGTAAACGCTACTACGAATTTATTTATGAATAAATATAATATTTTTAAATGAAAATTAATGCGGAGACATCTTTTGAAGGCAATGTGATTGTTAGAATGTCGATATGCTTAGCCGTTTCATTTTATTTGAAGTTTATACGGCGTACGGTAAAAATTCATATAATTTTCTTGGCGATTAAAGGGTTAAAAGCTATTTTACAAGCATTGAAAGCGTAATAGAAGAAATCTTCCAGTCGATTAATAGCATCGAAAGTGCTTTATAGAAAAAAAAACATAAATCGCATTTGCGAGATTATACATGGCCTCGACTTTCGCACAAGTTGCGATTTGGCACATTTTTAGAAATTCAATTTTTTTAAGACTTTAATGCAAAAATTGTTCGCTTCCACGCAGTCGGAAGATCTATGTCATCAGGAATTGATGATCAACATCAAATTGTTGTCCCTCAAGTTTTTAAATTATTCAAGCTAAGCCTTTTAATTGGATGACGAATGGAAGACGAATTTAATTCTAAAGAAAATTCTAGAATAATTTATTTAACAATATCGAAGAACCGCCCCTTTGACGCC
Organism: Philopotamus ludificatus; assembly: GCA_022495035.1. Taxonomy (NCBI): domain Eukaryota; kingdom Metazoa; phylum Arthropoda; class Insecta; order Trichoptera; family Philopotamidae; genus Philopotamus; species Philopotamus ludificatus. The sequence continues at coordinate 37,993 of JAGXCT010035172.1, forward strand.
AGAAAATGGCAAAGGATTGGACACTACTCCGACGAATCGGAAGCTGACCACGCCTTAAGACCGAGCGGGGGTAGTTGATCAACAGTTAAATACCTTGGCAGAAGTAATTTTCATTAGAGTTCCAGTCTTACTCTCATATCAAGTTCATCTCTTCGTAAGCAAAATAAACTTTGCTTCGAATCCAGTACCAAAGGAATCTTTGGGAACCTCTGCTTCAACATCTAAAGGAGTCTTTGAGAACCTTTGATTCGACATTCAGTACCGAAGGACTCTTTGGAAACCTTCTGTCGCCGTACCAAGAATATTTTCTTTATCGGAACAGAGATAAACCTATCGAACTGACGACACCAGTATTTCTTCAATAAACATCATTGTCAAAACAAAGCGTGTTTCACTTAAATACCGATCTTCGAAGCGATCGTCAACTACCGGGGGGTCATAATTTGGCGCCAGCGGTCGTGTACCTTTTTGATACGGAGCCCGTGCGCCTTAACAACTTCTTAAATATTGGCAATAATTAGTTCGATTGAATTGATATACATCCTTATTCTGAAAGACATCTTTCCTGCCCTTTTTTACCAAGAATTGTGTGAAAAATGCAGGGAATCTATTTCTCATTCGATTATAATATTTTTTCATAATAATCTTATTCAATGAACACGTAAAAATATGATTTTTAGAACGTACTTGTAACGATATTAACACTTTATGAGCCGTTCACGCCTTTTGGCGTGATTTTGTAGCCAAGCGTTATGAGCCGTTCACGCCTTTTAGCGTGAGAGCCATACCCATACTTGGCTTTTTTTTCTGCTAACGATGCACAATGTAATTCTACTATTTGACCACAGATTGATACACGTGTCGATTATCATTACATGAAACCATGCGGCCCCCAAGCTTGGTTTGATGCAAAACCTTGCGGCTCATAAAGTGTTATTTTGAACATAATCAATAATTGTTATTATACGACAGATATACAGATTTTGAGAGTGGTGTAAGTCACATTATTTCCACGTGATGATTTTTCGATAAATCTTACCTGATAATTGCATTGGAACGGTTGGAACGTATTCATTCTAGAGAGTGGAGTCGGATCTCTGACCCATTGAAGTGCTTGCCAGTTTGTTACTAAGAAAACATCTTTCATAGCGTTGATGGCATCAAGGAACATGATGAATCCTTCTTTGTGGTGCGGCTGCGTGAACCAAGCAGCGTGATAGAAAAGACCGAACGGTGCTCTACAATAAATATTAAAAATAAAAACAATTCTTTAATGTATATATTCAGATATAACAGAATATTAACCTGTTCGTTGAATAATGTCTGTCAAAGTTCTTCAACAGCATCTTGTACACTCCGTCTGATGTCGGTGGATTGCTGCAAGCGTCTCCCATTGAGCAACGGCCTCCATTCAAGTCTTGCCACATCACCATAGGCACCTCCCATACACCTGAGCATATAAAACAATTAGTTATAATAATTTTAATAAATATGATATTTATTATTGATTTATTTTAGTACCTGGGTAGGATCTGGTCGGGCACGGTGGTATCATGCAGTCGTGGAAGAGCTTGTAATCTAGAGTATATGGCCAGCTCGGTGGTTTGTTCTCGTATACCGGCATCGAGGAGTCGTATGTGAAGTTGGAGTCGTACAACATCTTGAACATCTTGTTGCCGCCGACTGATAAGAACGGAGCTCTCATTCCTCTGACGTCGTCTTGTTTCACACCGCCATATGCGGCAAGAATTTCTCTTTGACCGCCAACTTCTTTATTCCATTTCTTTTGAGAGAATTGTTCGCCGAAACTATGACTATTTAAATAAACTCGGATCAATATCTAGTAATTAATTAAAAAATATACGATGCATATTATAGATCAGTGGTTTGAAATCAATTTGAATTATATTCTCATTTTCTAAGATAATAAATGCAGATTTTTTAGCGTTTGTATTAAACAACGTAATATTTAAATGGTCTAAGTTTTAATAAAAATATTTTAAATACTAATTTATCGTTTTTTAGACAGTTAACACTTTATGAGCCGTTCACGCCTTTTGGCGTGATTTTGTAGTCAAGCGTTATGAGCCGATCACGCCTTTTGGCGTGAGAGCCATACCCCCGACTATACCCCGGCATTTTTTTTCTGATACACGTGCATGTTAGCTTGGATTATCATTGCATAAAACCATGCGGCTCCTAGGTAAGGTTTCATGTAAAACCTTGCGGCTCATAAAGTGTTAATCAATCAATAATATATTTATTTAATAATACAAATAAATAAGGTATTTTTCGATTTATCGCAAAGGACTCGCTTGTTCTTAGAAACATTATTTTAATTACTGCTAACTAGAGAAATTAAGATGTTTATTTATTGAGCTATGACAGTGTTTTGACTCCTTGTAAGGATACAAATAATATATTATTTTCCAAAATCCCTTTTAATATATACCAAAGGTTCTAAAAGATATACGAAATCATTAACTATTAGTTAATAAATCCTAGATCAGAACAATTTATTGTATAAAATAAAATATTTTGAAAGATTTTTTTATAATAAAATGAATATTATTAAATATAAATTAGTAATTATAATTATATAATGATAAATTAATCAAGTCAGTATCGATTTTAGGAGCTTTAATTTTTTCCACACTGTAGGTCAGACGTATTGGAGCCAAAGATGTGTTTTACTGAATCAGATATTAGATTAAATTAATAGAACTTAGAATAATAAGAAATTTTAAGAACAAAGCCATATATCAGGAATAAATATTAAAAATCCATAGATTTTTAATAACCTAGCTGTGCTGATTAGGGACTCTAAGTTTTTGATTTTTCTCGAATAACTCTGATAATATAATTCCTACATATCACAAACTTTTTAAAACGTCTAAAAAAGTCTAAAGAATAAATTTTATAAATAAGCTTAGTTCTTTTTTGTCTGCAATTGTGAAGAAAAAAATAAAAACAAAAATATTCGCTGCTGTCGCAATGTGCGCGATGTTTTTTCTCGCTCGCATCTGACAGGATGTGCCAAGGGCGAGTGAAACGTACGAGTAATATCGACTTAATTATGAAGGATATCATAAATAATTATATTTATTCTTAGAATAATCCATTTTAAAAATGGAATTCATCATTATCTTGGCTTGAAATGCTTGGGGTCTCTAAGAGACCCCCTTCGGACGACGCTGTTGTTTTCGAGCCGCCATTTTGAAAAATACTTTATTTGAATCGTTCGTTAAAATTAATAAAGTCATTTAAAACATACATTTCATTTAATTCATTGTTAAACTGAGTTCTAGGACGACTAAAGCATTAGAATTTATATGTTTTACATATTTTGCTAAATGCTAATGTTATAAAAAATATATTTAAAGACAATAACAGTTCAAGACTCGAGAACCACTGATCTTAATATTATTTTATTTAATCACCCATAAGTAATATTTAATATTAGTATACAAACACACTCATATTAATCGTGTTAATAATGAATTATTTACAAAACAATACTAATATATTAGTATAAGTTAAGCCAATTTTATATCATCTGCGCCTGAATTTGGTTTTTTTTAAATAATAAAATAATTTATTAATATTATAATAAATTATATCACCATTTTGTTGACTTGAAGAGATGGCGATTTGAAATCATTAATGTTTTTGTAAATAATTTTTATCAGCAATTATTATTATTTTTTTAAAGTATAATTGTCGGTTAATTGAAGCATGATTTACCGGTCAGTGGCATAAAATCATAATGAATGACTTACGAAACAGTATGAGATGCCATTTCGTGGCCGGCCGCATACAAATTCTGGACCTGGCTGTAATCGGTCCACTCGTGGGACACGTAAAACGTAGCTGAGATTGGGCATCCGTTGGGATTGACTCGGTCCTTTTCAAACAGGTCGCTGTACAGGCCCTTGTTGAGGTCATTGACGGAGTCGTCAAAGGTCAGAAGGACCATCTGGGGCACACTCTCCACAGGCATGTCTCCTGTCGTTTGGGAAATGGTGGAGCAGTGCATTGGTGGTTAAGCAAGACAACGTGCAAAGGACAGAGATGAGGATAGAGAGACAGTATGAGATAGAGAGGCGAAATGAACAAAAAAAAAATAACATGTTAGTATAATTGTTTTAACAACACAGGGCCAATCATCATGAAATCATGAACATACATAACGCCACCGATAAATAAATATATAAAAAACCCATACACAGGGTGTTGAAGGGGTTGTTTCAGGTTGTTTTTTTTGTGACTTACGAGACGGTATGCGATGCCATTTCGTGGCCATCGGCGTACAGGTTTTGGACATAGCTGTAATCGGTCCATTCGTGGGACACGTAGAACGTCGCCGATATCGGACAACCGTTCGGGTTGACCCTGTTGTTTTCAAATAAGTCGGCATAGATCTGCTTGTTGATGTCGTTGACGGCGTCGTCGAATGTTATGAGGACCATCTGGGGTACCGTCTCTGGCGGTAGGTTACCTGTTTAGTTTTTGGGCGAGATTTATTTAGCATACAAGCATAAATAGTCCTATATAAAATAATTTAATCTTATTTCGGCAGTTATGGTTCTAGATTCTTATTGAATACATATAATAATTAAATAAAATGAAAGACATTAACCGGGAATATCTTTGCCTCCGCACCAACAGTCGGGCAGCAGGCAGACGTCTTTTCTGCATTTAGCTGCGGTTTTGTCAACCTGAGGCGTTGGATAGACGGTGTCGGGTCTACTTGGTAGGAATCTGTAGATGTCTACGAACTCTGTAGCCTTAGATACGATGGAGGTCGATGGTTTCAATGTCGGTCTCACACGCCTGTAATATAAAATATTAATTAAGATTTAATCTCTAGTCAGTTTTGATAACTTTTATTTATTTATTTGACTACGATGGATGGATGGCATAATAGAAAGATTCCAAAGCGCCATTCACCCATATAAAGATTCTAAAGATGCAAGGGGAATGAGTCTCTCACACTAATATTCCCCCCAGTGTCAAACCACGACACTGGTTAATTTTCAATATTATTACAGTTATAGGCATTAAATTAATTAATTTCAACGCCCAAAACTATCTACATAAATATTTTTACAAAATATGCGGAGGTAATGGATCTCTTCCTCTTACATACCAGTGTTACAAAGAGTTCCCCGAATTCATAGTTTTTGTCGGCCATCTATCCGACTACTACAATAATTTAGCTCAGTTGCGGATAACTTACAATATTAAAATAATATACATGTTACCTACAACACTGGTTATGGCTATGACCTCAATTGAGGTGAGGTTCAATAACGCTTCCGTAGATCCTGTGGGACTGTGAGTGGACTGTGCTGTTATTCGTTCTGATTCGGTATCGTGGGTGCTGGAGATGCTTGTAGCATCCCACTTGCCATAAACAACTAAACGCGACAGTTCAACTCCGAACTCACAGTTGACGACCTTAGAAGAGCCTAGGTAACCATCGCAACGCTGATCACAGGATTGAGTCGGATGGACGAAGGCCAGGACCAGCGGAGATGGTGTAGCGTTAATTCAACAAGGTTAAGGGCAACTAGCTATTAAGTAAGTACAGTCAACCATCGTATAGCGCGGTGATCGAGAACACGCTATAGAAGACTAGGCACACATTTTGTAATATTTTCTACCAGCACTTCTTGAATTTTACAATATGGTGCTTTATTTACGAAATATGTATTTAACTTTGAAACTTTAGCGTTCTGCAGAAAACAGCGTTCTAGAAGAGAACACTATAGGAGGCATTGATGCACGCGTTATAGCAGAGTTTACTGTAAGTACATTTGATTATATGTATTAATAGTTAGGTTTTGTCACGGGTTGAAATCAGGCGTGACTGTAATCTCGCATCGGTTCAATCATGGTTCCATAGATTCTGGGGAGCTGAGCAGCTTAGGCCGCTATCCGTGCCTATTCGGCGACGTTTATGCTACCATTTCAGAAATAGCACGTGCGTATTAAAGATTTTTTTTATAAAATAATTAATTAACAATTTTCATGAAAAGCATGATTTTAAAAATGCAGAGTTGAAAGAGTCTCTCACTCTTACATTCTCTCTGGCCAGTGTCATAAAGAACTCCCAGAATTACCACAGGTATTCTGGGGTAGTCGAGTGTTGTCGCGTGTCGGTATTGGACGTGGCGGCGATGGCGGTTGGGAACAATCATGGTTTTGTAGATTTTACGGAGCTATGAGAAGCTAGGCCGCTATCCAGGCCAATTCGATTATTTTGATTATTATTATGGCTTATGGCTGGCGACCTGTCCTATAATTAAAGAGCCTAGATAATTTGGAGGACAATCGTCACAGTCCTGGCATCATGGTTGAGATGAACGTGTCTCTGCTGGAGATTGCGTAGAGTCCTCCAAGTGGCAAAGACCCGTCTTAAGGTTAGAAGACCACTTATGTATGTATGTATGTATATAGCGCCTCTATCGGGACTAAGTGACGTCATCCCCTCCGACAAAATGATCATCAGCGCCACTGCCAAGGCGTCCGGCGGGCGGTCAACCCCTCTCTCTCTCTCTCTGCCCCTGGGGGTCGAAACGTTAAGACGTTCCCGAACTTCGCTCGAAGATGTAGTCGCCATCTTGTTGCACTACACACGGATGCCGCCATGACGACTCTGGACATATCCTCTCGTTTTCTACATGGCAAACCCAATCGACTAATCAATTAACAGGTAAGCTGACCACTATAATCGCTGACGTTCTGGTTGCAGAATCTGTCTGCCTCAGCATTCTTAACACTCATTTCTAAAAATTCAAGCGGGTTTCATAATTTCACACGTGGGTCACTGCATGATCCGCGGGGTACTCGTTCGCCATCCCTGGCCTAGAGTCTAGCCCCTAGACCGCCACAAGCCAGGGATCTCGCTAAGCAGCGAGTATCAGGGCAGGGGCCTAAAAGCCGTATATAAATGTTTTACCTTTACAAGTATTTTGGACACATCGTTCGTGGACCAAAGTATCGACTTCTGCAAACCACCATGTAGGGTATAATAGGGTAGAAGGTAAACGGTGGTTGGGAAAAAATAAGCTGTAATGGCTGATCAATATTTACAACTGAACCGAATTGAGAGCTCTAGAATTGTTCCAGCTCGGCAAAACAGACATTTATAGGAAAAATAACAGGCACACGTAGATCGCATACGACTGAAAACGGACAACGCGCCCGAAGAAGAAGAAGAAGTATGAAGATGCGTAGTCATTCGTCTTAATTTTATTTTATAAATTCAATGGAATAAATACATCAATCATATATTAAATGGTCTATACGGGAGCGTTGTAGGAGGGACGATCGAATTCGTTATAGAAAACTGCGGTATAGCAGGGAGCGTTATATGTAGAAAATTTATAATGTGTTAAATAACATGAAAAATGCATTCATAATAATAACTACTATTTTTTGTTACAGATTGTAAAAGGACATCTTCGAGGAATCTTAGGGTCGAGGCAAACGTTTCTTTACTGAAACTTGGAAGGTGGACTGATGACGCCCAGGATCATCCTAAAGATAAAACGTTGAACTCTCCAGTTGACAAAGACTCGCACTGGGTCAGGGGTCCACTAAGTAAATAAATAAATTAATAAATGAGATACATACGGTGGTGGTGTTCCACGATTGGCGTTGACTGCCTGCTCTCCGCCGCTGGCCGTCGAGTAATGTGCACTACCACGACCTCTGGTATTTGTCCTGCAATCACCATTAAAAATAACATCATTACCCGTCATTCGACTGACGATCGACAGTGTCAGAAGCTGATTAACACAAGCGTGTTCAGTACCGCTCGGCGCGATGTCGACAATCGTTTGGCAACAAGAGATGCTGAACACTCGTTGGTTCTATAGAACGCGTCTATAGAGTTAAAGAATGTTAAATATTGCTCTTATCTTACATTAAAATATCATCTACTGTGTATTATTTCAACGACTGAAGTGCTTTTCTATCTATTGAAGGGCAACTGAAGATGAATGGTGCATATTATTAAAATGATGAATAACAGTCTGGCGTCTCGGTCAATAGCATTTTTTTTTCTGTAACTCTCGGACGTTATGGACGAGGATGGATGAACGTCGTATGAATGATGGGTCGATCGTATCCGCGTCGGTGGTATGTCCAGTCTTATACTTTTTTTTTTTCAGTAAATCAAGTAAGAAGATGTTGCGATAGACAGTGCGGAAGAAGTATATGATGAAATGATACATGCCGGTTATTATAGCGTTAGGTGTCTTTTAATGAGGAACGTTCGTATTGTTGTTTTCATTGGTAAATGGGATCAAGATTTTGGAAAAGGTTTTACCGTCACCTGTGCTCTTGATCATATGATGTCTAGTCAACGAATATTTCATTTAAAAATTGACTAAACGTCATATGATCCAGTTAACCATTGACGTTGAAGCATCTCACTTTGATTTTTTTTTTAATGATACATATAAAATTATGAGATTTAATCTGTGGTATGCTTCGACGTCTCCCGTTGTGTCTAATATAAAAAGGCTTGAAAATAGAAGCAGAAAAAGCAGAATAGTTTTGCTGGTTTTTATTAATGAGAAGAAGGGCTTTCTCATTTCATTTTTTTTTTGCTCAAAGGATCAGTTTTTGTACCTCTGCAATTTGCTATCGTTGCATTTCGCATTTTGTTGCAGACTGTTGTCGGTACATTTAGATGGGGAGTAGCTGCGACGTGCTGCTCCCGACACCGCTTTGGACTTGATGGCATTGTTGACGCGAAGAGTGCGCCCTGGAGGAGGCTCTACTTTCGGAGGAAGCAAAGGTCGTCGGGTCGTGGTACCGGTAGACGTCGACACTCTGTCGATAGAGTCGCGTTCTGTCGTATGTCTGACATTGTCCAGTCGTGGTACGTCCTTGTAAGACTCTGAAGAAGTCTCAACATCGTTAGCGCCGTCATACGCCTCGTTATTCGACAAGAAACCACCGAAGAATCGCTGCGGCGGAGGACTCGCATCAACAGTAACGTTTTCTACAACAGATACTACTGTAGTAAGATCAAAGACTTCCTCGCTATCAGCTTCATCAATAACTTCAACAGCCTTCTGCAACGAAATCTTAGTAGATCCTCTATAATTACGCAGCTCGAATTCATCATATTTACTAGGAACTTCAATTATGGATTTAACATCATCGTCCATTCTACTGATTGAACTAACATCTTCAACAGATTCCGCGTCGTATCTGATCGATTTCAGATTCTGCATAACGTTCTGCGCAAACGTATTCCGATCATTCGATAATATATTCGGAGTTTCCGTTGTAGTCGTCGTTGTTTTTGTTGTTGAAAACCGATAAAAAGCGGGTTGTTTATTACTTCTCGATATGAAGTTTGAAGATATTTCAGGTGCATCGGTCGGAGCTTGTGTTGTTGTGCTTATGATATTTTTAGGTATTGACACGACCTTCTCAGTAGTTTCTCTTCTCAAATTCTCTAAGCTCTTGAATGGAGAGACTATCGGTTGATACAATGTCGTATGATCCGATTTTGGATTCAAGATATCTCTGAAGATCTTTCTGCGCGTATTTGCCAGAGTATCGATGTTGTTGTTTTGCTTCAAATCATCAGCTGGATTGTAGTTGTATTTGAACGAATCTTCAACCGTTTTCGGGGGTTGTCGCAAGAACGAGAATATGGAATCGGACTCTTTAGCATCGTTCTTAGCAGCCGGTCGCTTGATGACAGTTTTAAGATACACTTTAGGCTGCAGTGATCTATCGTCTTCAATCTCTTGCGATTTTTCTGTGTATTGTTCAACGATTCGATTGTAAATCGGCACGATGTCTTCGGATCCGATCCTCGGACCGTGAGCTCTATTGCCCGTGCGTGCTTTCAATTGAAGAATGATCGGTTTCTGTCCGGGTTCTGGAAGATTTTCAATGACGAATGGAATCGGAGACGGTCGACGCGTCGTCGACGTGGTCGTCGTCGTCGGTTCGACGATGAAATCGTTCTTTTCGTCCGACAATGGTATGTCTTCGATCTTATATGATATCTTTTTAGGTTTGTCCTGATACGTTGTGATGGTATCCTCGTCATCTAGCGTTACCTTCGACGGTGATTTGAATACTCTGAGTGTATAACGCGATTGTTCGTTGGCGCTGTCGTCGTCTTCTTTTTTAAAAACGAAACCGGTGGTTAGCGATAGAAAACGCGACGTATTCTTAGGCGTATCGTTCATCAACGGTCTGTCAATTGTGTCTTGTTGATGAGTTGATGATACGTCGGGAATGGTGGTGAGATTGCTGGATCGTTTATGGGATGACTGGGATCTGGGTTCGTTATCGTCGGATCTGAAGCGACTACTGAAACGGCGGGATGGGGTGGTCATAATAAGGGGTTCAGGTTTTTCAGTGGGGGGTTGTATATTGCCTCTAAAGCTTTCACTTGTGGTGGATCTGTTAAAACACAAAAATGAAAGGTCCTAGTGTCTCAATCAATTCCTATAAGCTTCTATACAGTCTACAGTACGCATATATCGTAAAGCATTGACATATAAAACATTACATCGTACATAATACATGTTTATTTATAATGGAGATGGATGATGGATGTAATATTTACATAAGGATATGGCCGAATATGAAACATCTCGATATCAAAATAATATTATATTGAGCGCGGGATAAATCCGAATAAATATATTAAAATAAATAAATATTTTGCGATTTGTTCCGCGCTCAATTGTCGTTTCATCGATTATTTTGATATATAAATGTATTGTGATATGACATGGGGTATGCATCACACATGATCGTACATCCTCATCATGATATCATTCGCAACGTATGCATAGGAGAGCAAAGATACTACAAAAGCATAAAAGCAACAATGTATATATATATAATTTTGATGGCGCAAGCTTTTACTGGCGTCTAAGCGGTATATATTCTCGATGATTAGTTTAGCTGGATGATGATGGCGAAGATCTGTTATTGATTCATCTCAAAATATTTTGTAGTACCTTTGTATCGGTGCCCTTGTGGCAGGGGCTGTGCTATATGGGGCCAACGTGGGTGGGGGAGTTGTTGTGGTGGTTGTGGTTGTTGTGGTGGTGGTAGTGAGGGGTCGTTGGCTGATGGTGTAAGTGCTAGGTGCTAGACTCGATCTCACAAAGCCCAAAGTGGACAGTTCATAGCCCAGCTCATTCCTGTCGTCTATTACACTTGGAAACACATCGACACTGTTAGAGGGGACAAGTATAAATAAGGATTTCTAATCATCAATAATATGCGATACTTATAAAATCCACCTATCTATAATAATAATTTATAATAATACTTAAACACCGTATTATACAATACAACAATAATAACTATGCTGAAATAAATAATTAAATATGTTATAATAATATTTAGAAAATTAAAATTTACTAACCTAGTAGACGATGGACGCGATGGCTGTTGTTGGTATTGACTCTGATCATCAATTTGCTAAAAAAATAATATTTTATTAAAGTGTTCTCAGTGTATTTGTATATATTTTTATTTAGATTTACTTGTGATCCGATAAGAGCGTCGTCATAGTCATCAGCACTTGGTTGAGAGTTATATATAACGGCTTGAGATTGAGTGTAGATCGCTGGAGACGGAGAAGCGGTTACTTGAGGAGCTCTCGGAGACGATGTTCCTCTGTACGATTGCTGAAGATTTGAGCTCGGCCTTTGTCCAGCCGAGTTATATTGTTGAGCATATTCTAAACAAATATGATTAATTAATAAAAATCATTCAGATTATTCGGTAAAAAGCAATCAGGGAATGCAAATCTATTTACTGTAAAAGATTTTTCTATAGAAAATGTAAGAAATATGCATAAATACTTTTCCTGGATGTTTAAAGATGCAATGAAATTAGGACTCAAATGCATACGTACTCATTAAGAACATGAGCCAGAATACAAGAGAATAATAAGAGACAAGGAAAATGAATCGTTATATTTCAGCCATGATTTCACAGAGCAATGGGATAAAATACTTTAAAACGGAAAAAAACACCTGGAATGTATTTTATTCAAGCTGAAATAATTTAAATTTTGGTTTAACCACACGAACATGGGTACTAGCATTATTTATCAACTGCCGTAAGACAGCTAAGCTCCTAAAAAAGGGATTGAAAGGGCAAAATATTAGCCTTGCTCAACCCAGGAAAGCTCTCAAACGATCCTAAAAGCTTTCGGCCAAATTTGTTTCTAAGCCACCTTTTCGAGTTATATGAGAGACTGGTGATGTCGAGAATAGCCCCCAATTGTCGACAAGGAACTAATCAGTATTTAATCAGGATTTAGACCAGAGATATCAAGTACAGACACCAATTTCTACCATCTCATCTGGGCTTAGAACCGATATTGAAAGAGTAAATGTTCTAGGGAAATATTCTACTAAAAACTACTACTCATTGTCAAGGATATTACTCTAGCGGATTTTTTTGATCGAGCAGTATCGGAAGGGAGATTAAATTTGTATTTTTTTAAATACAAATTCTACAAATGTTGAAAGGACTGGCATCTCATAAGCATTATAGCTTAAATGGTTAGAAACATACCATATTTCTTAAAGCAACAAGCGACAAAAGCAAGGAGACAAAAAATGTGTCCTAGCGCCGATGCTCTTTAACATTTATATGAACGATCAAACGATGGATGACAGGACCAGCCGAAGATTTAGTTTTTGAATCACAAAGTACGCCTTAGACGGTCATAGAAGAAGAATCAACCAAGGCATTGGAAACCCTCAACGAGTATTATAAAGCAAACACTCTCAGACCTAACTCATCAAAGATAGAAGTAACTGCTTTCCATTTAAACAACAAGCATGCCAGAGAGGAACTAATCGTGGAATGGCGAAGAAACAGGCTGACACACAATTTCGGACCAGTATATTTAGGTGTGACATTGGACCGAACACTATCTCACAAAAACGTGTGCAAAAAGATGAAAATAAAATAAAAATAGTAGGAAGCACTTTAGGTGGTACCTATTTGGGTACTACATTGGGCCTTATGATACTCAGTTGATGAATATACCTGTCCAGCTTGGGGTAGGTCACCCCACACTACAACGGTGGACGTGGCCCTAAACAAAACCTGTCGTCTAATTACATAAACCCTATTAGGCCGACAAACGTGTCACAATTACACGTCTTGGCAGGAATTGTCTGATATAAAAAGAACGGAGACAGCTGCCACTGGTTACAGGACAACTTATGTTCTTACATGAACCCTCTCCTATGACACTCAAGTCAATAACTGTGCCAGCATATCAAAGTGCTTACTGACACAGCTGTGAGTGCATGCAGCTCGGCCTGCAACCAGCAGAGACGCATCCACCAAACGCATCCGTGCACTATGCGGAGTGGAAAATGCTCAACAGACTGCGAACAGGCGTCGCAAGGACAAGGGATACGCTGAGGAAGTGGGGCTACTCCTAGACAAGAGCCAGAACAGCAAACGTGCTCAACTACATGGCTGCTGTGGAACGAGTCAAGAGTTGGAGAGAAGCCGAGTGCGTGCAGTTGGGCTTGATCTGCACCAGGCGGATCCCTGCCCTATGCGGAGTAGGAAACGCTCAACAGACACCGTACAGGCGTCGCAAGGATAAGGGATACTCTGAGGAAGTGGGGCTACTCCTAGAAGACTTAAGTCAAGAGTCAGAACAGCGAATGTGCTCAACTACATAGCTGCTGCGGAACGAGTCAAGAGTTGGAGAGAAGCCGAGTGCGTGCAGTTGGGCCTGATCCGCACCAGGCGGATCCCTGCCCTATGCGGAGTGGAAAACGCTCAACAGACTTGGATAAGGGAAACGCTGAAGAAGTGAGGTTGCCCAAATTAACCTGCGATTCGCGACTACTGAAACTATTGTACAAACCCTTGAGCACTTGCTTAGATGTGCGTTAACCATATTCGCTAGCACACAGGAAGATTTGCTTAACGCAATTGATGTGGGCATAAAGCTGTCCAAAATCTATGAGATTTAGAGCATCTTGAGCTGGACACGAGATAAAGACGATTGCCACTACAAGATAACAACTAAAATGAACTATGTATTAGTTTAGTATATTTCTTTATACTAAAATGCGCGACGTAGACATTGCTAGTATTGAATCTTTAAGATCATATATATAGTACACTTCTTTACAAGAAGATAAATCATCTGTATCCATTTAAGTACAGAGGATCAAAGCATCGCCGCTCTAGACTATCATGGAAATTATATGAAGCTAGTATTATATTGCTATGTCTGTAGACAGATAACGTACAGTCTTTCAGGTTTTAGTGAAAAAAATCTGCAATTAATTTCAAGGAGAAAAATAGAAGAATGAACAGATAAAATAATGGTCTCATGGTTTCAGAACATCTAAAACCACGGTGGCCTTGGAGTAACTGGAGTGACACTTACATTCTATCACGAGAAAGGCATTTAAAGACTAAGAATTAATAAAAAAAAAAATTATATGGTATTTACCAGCATCCTTGTATAATTCGACGTCTTCGTCATAGATGGCGTAGTACGGATCGAATTGTTGCGGATCGTATTGTTGCGAGCCATTGTACAATGCTCGGCCCGAAGACAATTGCTGCTGCTGCTGTTGTCTGTTCTGTTGTTGATAACTAGGCGAGGCACTAACCGTCGGTTCAACTCTGAAAATAATTCGGCAATAAATACAAACGTATCGCGACGATTTTCTCAGAGATCAGTATCATCACTACCTGTTCGGAGCATTATCGTCATGTTCGGTATGCGTTTCGCGCGATTCTTGTTTGTCACTGTCGGTCTTTGCCGTCGTCGTCGACGGCGATGTCGGTTTTCTAAACGTTCTTATGTCTTTGCTGGACGTCGTCGACGCCACTACATTCCATTTTTGGCCGCCTCTGATTGAATTCTTCGTGTGGCTCTCTTTGGTCTGTTCCGTTTTCGTATCGGGCGTCGGTAGGGCGGACGTCGGCTTAGCTAATCTATGCCTGACGGTGTACGGTCTCAATGTCGTTTGATTTAAATATTTGGGTCTAATCGGTAGTTTTGTTGAAACTTGAGTATTTGGAGAGCCGTGGTGGATCTGATAGTTTTGAATATATGGACGCTTTGATGTGTTTTGCGTTGGAGTGCTCTTCACCGGCGGTAATCTTTGTTTATTGTTCTGTGTTTTGATGTTGTTTGAAGTGTTCGGTTTTTTATTGGATTGGTTTATCGGTCGCCTCACTTGTTGTTCTTCTTCTTCTTCTTCGTCCTCTTCTTCGTCGTCGTCTTCATCGTTGTGCTTTTGCTTATTGTATTTATCGTTATTGTCGTAATCTTCATATTCTTCATAGTTCTGTGCGATCAGCGGTCTTTGCGGTTTTATCTCTGTTATCGGCATAAATTGCGATTTTACCGGCGGTTCGTAATCGTATTCCTCATCGTCTTCGTCGTCGTAATAATAGTCGTTCATCTCGGGCGATGGTTTGGGTATCGGTCTTCTCTTATTCGGAGGAGTTTCCGTGCTTTTGATTCCGTGATTCGGAGTGTATCTAGGCGGATTCGACGGCTTTTGATTCGCATATGAATTGCCGTTCTTGTAATGGTTAACAGCTTGCGGCTTCCAATTGTTGTCTTGATTGCTCGTCGGCGATTTGAGCGTCGATTTTATGTTGAAATTCGGCTGATGGTATTGCGCTACGTTGACAATGGGATTTCTGTTTCCTTGTTTGTACGTCGTCGGTTGCGAATTAGGATGATACGATGGCTGCTGTACCTTTACCAATACGGGTATCGGCTGTTTAGCCGGTTTGTAGTGATTCTGAACAGGTGGTTTAACTTGGTTGTTGAAAGGTGAAGGCTGCTCGTAATCGTCGTCGTAGTATTCTTCCTCGTCTTCGTATACTGGCTTGGTGGTTTCACCAGCGTAAGAACTGTTCTGTCTACCGTTGTTTGGTTTGATCCTGTTGTTGGTACCTTTAGCTGGCCAAGAGACGGAGTTGTGCGGGGCGCTGAACGGTCTCGGAGTACTCATGCCGAGATAATTATGGTGTTGTTTCAAGAAATCTTTTTTAACGCCGCCATTCTTGTTAGGCGGATTCGCTCTGTACGGTTCGGCAAAGTGATTGTTGTTTGACTTATCCCCGTTCTTTGTGTTGCTTAATGACTCGTGGGAATTTCTTATTTTCGAAATGAAACCATCAAAATCGAACTGCGGATCGGCGAACGGATTAACGACGTTCTCGTACTTGTTGCCGATGTTCTTGAAGTAATCCGGCGGCTCTGGGAAATCTGGTTTTATTTCCGGCGATTGATTCGCCTTGTCATCGTCATTGTTTTCTTCTTCGTCGTCTTCCGAATCTTCGTCATCGTCATCCGAATCGTCTTGCGTTGGCCTGGCATTGCTGGAATCTAGAGTTTGATCAGGTCGTAGCTTTCTTTGATTCTGTGGTCGGCCTCTGATCTTAACATTCTTATTATAATTAGGATTAAATCTGCTTTCTTGCGGTGAAAAAGTCACTTTATTTCGATTCCTTTGCTGATCCACTGTAGTGGATCCGCCAGGTTTTTCTGAAGAATTAATATCGTATTGAAACGAAAGCGAAGATTGTATAGTCGGTTCTTTATGTTCGAATTTTTGTGTGTTTGGACGTGATGCTGGTTTGCTATATTGTGAATTGGGACGCGGTTGATTATTAAAGAATCCACCAGACAAAGAAGCAAATGGACTATCATTAGGCGAAGATAACAACGATATAGGGGGAGCTTTTGTTATCGCAGAGCTCTGACCTGATCCTGGTTTCATTGAAAAATATGAAAAACTGTCTTTATACACCGGCACCGGAGTCGTAGACGAATAACCGTTGTTTTTATGATTCTGCGTTTTTATATTGTAAAAAGAATAATTCGGAGTCGTGCTGACTGCTTTATATCCGGAGTTAGATGCAGAATAATGATTTCTTTCAGGTATATACGGTTTAAAACTGCCTTGATTTATGTGGTATGATCCAATCAGCGGTGCTGAAAACGGCGACAATGCATCATCGATTTGAGTGCTCGGTTTAAACGGTTCCGTTTTAATAGTCGTTTGATACGGAGGTGGTTTGAAAGATGTGGATACTGATTCCGGACTCGATTTCCATCTCTCGGCGGAAGTACTGCTCTGTATTCTTCCGAATCTAGCTTGTCTCTTATCGCGATCGTCAGTATCGCTGCGTTCAACGGTCAATTCTTCTTTAGTCGTGGACGTTTCTCTTCTATGTCTAGTAAGTTTGATTAAGTCGTGTTGAGGATCGGTAATTTGATCCAAGCTGTTTGATGGTTCAATTGTATTTTCAGTCAAGTCGTCAATAATGCTATTAAAGAATAAAGTCAGTCAGTCATATTGTGTTATTAGCGATTGTGATTGTTTGGACATACCTGTATTGTTGAACTGCTTCGTGTTGCCTCTGTTGATCGATTTGGGTTCCGAACGAAAACGCTCCTACTTTTCCTGAAGAACGCGATGACAAAGACGCCGGTATGATGTTGGAATTGGCAGCTCTGGATGTCGCCGTCACAGGAGACACGCTGTAACCATCTCTGTCGCGCTGGACTTGACCTACGCTGCTGGGTTGCCCTCTCAATACTCTCTGTTGTCTGTCGTTTTCTAATTCTTCGGCAGGTGGCAATTGTTCATCGGCCTCGTCGTACAATTGCTTCTTGAATAAAACAATATTAGTTTTATAATGATTTATAATTAATTATCAGTAGATACCATTGTTTGTGGTTTTATACGCGATCGTGAATAAAAAGTGTATAGTGCAAGGAGCACGGAGGCGCGGTTGATATAAATGTATCCCCCCGCTCCTCCACCCACCTTCGCCCTGCGGCACCATGTCCACCATAGCCGCGGACAAATCAGCGACCATATAAGTCGATTTAAACAATCACTCCCTATAAACCCTTTTATCTATGCTTAGATTCACCCCGTTTTATAACTCATATCATGTTAATAACTCTCTGTATTTTTAATGCCTTCAATCTTTATTGCAATCAATATTGAATCAAACTATTTAAAGTTAACCCCCAGGCCGAAGAGGAGTCACTCTCTTGGCCACCTTCTATAATTATGAGGGTAACCACCAGCTATCATGCCATTACAATTAATTGTCAACAACCCTTATAAAGAAACCTAAAACCGTAACATTTAAATCAACTGATTAAATTTATGTGAAGTGATCTAGAAAAGCCTAAAACAAATTTATTTTATATTCTGCTGACACAAAATACATGGACCCAAGAATACTTTGATAAAATCTTAACTATAATAATGCACCCCTGGAAAAATATGTGTATGTATGTATCTACTAGTGCATATGTATTAATATATCTGGTCTTTAAGGAATTTCTCCCCAGAGAACTAGTATGTCCTGGGAAGGAAAACCCTAATCTGTTGACCGATCAATGGTCTAGTCTCGATACATTCGCTCCTCTTCTTCCTCTTTGAGGAGGTATTTCCCATGATGAAAGGATTGTTATTGCGCGACGAGGTTAATAATCATTTGTAAAAATGCCTGGACAGAGTCAGGAGGATAAAATTCGATACCAAGAGTGATTGAAGATACACGTTCAATGCCAGCAATGGCTAAGAGAGGGCAACTCTTTATAAAATGACACTGTCAGCTATAATATTAAGATCGTAGACATTCCAGAGTTTTTTTACCTTTAAATGTTACCAAGGGTATGACGAACATCATTAAATATAAATCAGAATTCTTAGAAGACATCTAATCTGTTTTTGAAGGTTTAACTTTAGATAAGTGTTTCAATATTTTAAAATGATTGAGTAAAAATTGTGAGAAAATGTAGAGAAAACGAATACCGAGACAACCTCTCACGTACTTGCCCGGACAAAATTGGGAGGGTAAAATCTGTTACCAACAGTGGTACAAGATACACGTTCAATGCCAGCAAGTCAAGAGAAGGAAAACTCTTCACAAGAAACATGCACACAAAAGAGGGGCTTTTGCGATATCAAATATTAAAATTTATATTTAAATATGACACATATGCATACTTTGATAATCTCTTGTTGATTGAAATGAATTGGTTGTCCTCGCGATGTGACAACTGGTTTCGGAGAGGCTCTCGGCGGTGGTGGAGGCGGTGGTTGTTGTTGTTGTACAATCTGTTGTCTTGATCGAATTATAGGGGCTATCGAAGGGCTTGATGGAGTTGCAGAAACGACTTCAGCACTCTCTCCAACGGATCCGCATCCGACGTTCCTCGGCCAATCGCACGTCTGGAGCTCATGGCTACAAAAAAAAGCATTATATAGAAATATGTCACAACCTCAATAGTTTTTATTGACCTACCTGTACATGAGTCCGCCTGTGCAAGATTCCAATAATGCTCCACCAAAGACGCAGACATAGTACTGCGTGCAATCGTTGGGATGTGGATAGTAGCCGAATTCTTCAGGGCAATCAAAGCCTGTATCTCTTTTGACATCAGCACCCACGGGTATGCTCCTGATCGGACCTGATCTCCTCCTCTCTGACACCTGACCTGACGCCAAGCCTGCAACAAACGCGGGAATTATTAAACGTGTTCCGGATTCGTGTTAATCGATGATGAGTCGTATCATTATTGCAGACACGTCTCATCACATAATTTAGCCGTTTCCTTCGTTCTCACGGAATAGTATCGCGTTTTCACGCGATGAAACTCTGCAAGAAAATGCGAAGGCGTTTCACTCGACAGACATGCTAACGGAGATTACATCGAGAGTGAATATATATATATATATATATATACAGACAATCAGTTTAAAGATTGAGAAATCATCAGTTATTAATTTTATAGATTATTTTCGCATATATTACAGACGCCGGAATAACAGATGCACACGTCTGCAGTTCAACAATGGTAATTTGCAAAAAGTTAATAAGCCGTTCACGCTCAGCGGCGAATATCGACTGCAGAATTATGACTATGAATGAAATAACAATAATTATTTGCAACGGTGACCTATCGGTTAAACTGTGCCGGTGTTGCGGAAGAATTTGTTGGCACATTTTGCTCGCAACGGCGATGGAATGTTGCGGAAAACGCCAATTGCCGATACAATTTCGAACAATTTACGAGAATTTAAATGCGGGCTGTTCAGCAACATATAGTTGTATAACACGATTCTGTGCGAAAAAAATCCGTTCATAAACAAGACGATAATCAATGGTATCATCAGATTTCCGATTATTTTTGCCAACTAGATGATAATCTAGTTGGCGTGCGCCGTGTTGCAATTAATCGACGCGTTTTTTTTCATTCCACTCTTCTTGTAATATATATTGCGGCAAATGTTAAATATTCAATCGCAATCAATAGAGAGAAAGGTTGTCAACTAGAATTCACACTTGTTGCGTTTCTTCCGCATATTTGTGACAGTGTGATTAGCTGCTGATGGAAAATTTTAATCCATTTGTAATTTATGCATTCGTTAAAAATGACTTATCGCATGACAGAGCTTCTCAATCGGTCGCCTCGATTATATGATTAAATATTTAAACACCTCATAATAAATCAGACAATATTAAATATGTATGTGAACGAAATTTTGAGATACATTTGTAAACCACACATAAAATATTATAACAAATCGTAGAACGTAGAAATCTGTTTTTTCTCATTCGCATCCGGTACGATGTGCCGAGTGCGAGTGAAACGTGTGACTGACACGTGCTGCGAGAGCTCAGTCTGTGGCGAGACCTCGCTGAGAGCGTTGCCATTTACGCGTCATATTGATTAGTTAAAAAATACAAAATATAGATTTAATTATGCTTAGAATAATCATTTTAAAAAAAAATATCAAGTGAAATGCTTGGGGTATCTGAGGGAGCCCCTTCGGACGACGCGGTTGTTTTCGAGCCTGCGTGACGGATGGGTTAAACTAGTTTTTATTCTGTTTTACTAATAGAATCATAGATCCTTGTCCTTGGTATCATATTGATTAGTAAAACAATACAAAATACTAACCAAAATATGAAGCATATCATGAATAACTATTTTTATTCTTAATTTATTCAACGAAGGATAGATGGCGTTAAATTAATTAATTCCAAGGCGCCAAACATCTCGACTTGAAATGCTTGGGGTATCTGAGATACCCCCTTCGGGTGACGCAGTCGTTTTTGAGCCGCCGTGACGGCTGGGTTGAATGAAATTCAGATATATAAAGAAAAAAATACTCATTTTCAGAAACAAATATACCAAAAACTGACATATTTGATTATTCATCAGATTCATTAAAAATATAGAACAATATAGAATAAAAAAAGAGAGTTATTGTTAAATTTTATTATTTGATATGAAAAAATATATCTTGAGCTATATTTATTTAGAGTTTCATAGTTCTAGCTCAAGTGGAAAAGTAGTTACAGATTTTAAGATTGTATTTTAACGAAAAATTAGATTGTATATGAAGAGATAAATTACAGAGATCTCAGTGTCAAAGAAACTTCATAAATTCATAAATATAAACCCATCCATTTCCTCCCTCTCTAACTATGATCCTATATACTCCCAATCTTATCATAGAATTCCACTACACAAAACTAGTCTAATTCCTTAAAAAAAAGAAAATAACATAAATAATAATTAGGACCTCTTTTGCCCAATTTTGCAAGTTTTTCCTATTATTTCGTATTTACATATTATTTTTTTTACATTTTTCTCGTTTACGTTTTTCTTAAAAAGCTATTTCATAACAACCTCTAGTACATTACAATGTGACTGAGCATTGTGCCGTCGCTGTGACTGTACCGAGGGTGACAGCGAAAAATTACAATTTAATTTAATATGCATGAGTTATGAGAAACACGGACAAAATTGTTGAGATGAATAGCATTATCAATACACAATCACATATAATTAATTTGACATTGCTCTTATTTATTTAATAATAATTTCGATTAACCGAATTTGATTGAACTTGTTAGTCGACAATCGTTTTCAACGATGAGTCGACGTTAGTCCGGAATGACACGGTGGTCCGCGTTCCAAACACATTATATTACATTACTCAGCTCCTTTCACGGACATTATTCTCAACATTTACCAATTTGTCGCGCAGACTCCGACAACAATAAACACTGCGACTTTCTAGATGTTCGTATATAGCCCGCGTCCTTGCAAACTGGTACCGGCCGAAAGAAAGACATCACCTTGAATTTCTCCCGATGATGACTCGCCGCATTCACACGTCACCAAGCACCACATAATGGTACGCCGAAGAAAAGAACAACAGTCATATGATCGAGAGACAGGTGCCATTTCGAAACGGCCGATCGGGGTCAGATTATATAATGTCACTATACCAGTTAGTTTGCACACGTGAGACCAGTCGGCCGCTTTCATTACCGGCGACTCGAGCACCCTAATTGCGACTAAATTGACTCTAATTCCGATTCTGGCTAAGCCATTATCGCATATCGAACGCTAATACGCGCAAAAAAAAATTGTTTGCCGTCTGGCCATTTTAACTCTAGAGAAATGGTGTCATTCACATGCGAAATTGTATCAAAAGGCACAGCGAGCGTTGCACTCAAGGCTGCAATCCTTCCACATATGTTGTCTTGTAGAGCCGTTGCCAATCAATCCCGGCCGCCGATTCATCAAGTTAATGGCGAACGTCTCGGACAAATTGTCGAAGCAAATTGGCAAAGCAGGGCTGCGGTATCTGCAGAAGGACGATTGTGCGAAAACGAGATCGTGCCGCAACAAAATTGTTATTTATGCGAGGAGGATGAAGAAGATGGCATTGCGACATTCCGCGGGTGGGTGTACCGCCCAGTGCGATGTCCGAGAGCGTGATGAGAACATCGACCGATCATCGTCACGCTTCATTTCTAAAATTTTGGCCCGTGGCGATAATTTCGCGCATGATTTGGTCAAATGTGACCTTTTGGAATTGGGCACTTGGGCCGGCGTCGGTCTGGAGCCAGAGACGATGGCGCAAGAGAAGCTGGGATTCGTCCAGGTGTTCGATCGAGCACGGGGATCGTGACTATCCATGACTGAGATCATTGCTCCTTAGATCAAAAATCTAAAATTTGAATCAAAGCTGAGATGCGATCATTACAAAAACATTTGCGTATTTTTTTATTCCTTTTCTTGGCCCTGGGGTGTTTTTAGAAAAGGACAAGGCTCTTACTCGCCGAGGGCATGGGCTTTACCAAACTCTCGCATGGTAGTCGAGGCCAAAGGAACCTCACACGTGACGTGAGGGCTCCCCTTTCTTATCCATACCGCGGGGACCCGAGCCGTCTTGGTATTCGGTTTTTTGTAAAGAGTTACCCTCTCTTGGCCATTGCTGGCTTTGGACATACATCTTCTACCATGTTGTCATCGGATTTTACCCTTTCGGCTGTGTCCATGCAAGTAGGAGGGGGTTTGTCTCGGTATTTGTATGTTCTCTTCTCTAAGGTGTTATCTGCTTATAACGAGTCATGAGTGACAAATTGGCGAGAGCGACCACACACCTATATAGATATGCAGCATACACATATGCACATCTGCCCCAAAGTGAGTCTCAGTAATGCGGTCGCAAGTGATTATTAGCCCTGTCGCTGTAGCAATCCAACTCATCATGGGAAAGACCTCCTCAGGGGTCTCCTAGAAAGAAGGAAGAAGGCGAAATCGAGGACTAGACCAATTATTAGTCCAACCAGATTAGGAGTTTTCCTTGGGGTATACTGGCTCTGTGGTGAGAAATCCGTTAGAGACCAGATTTATTTATGCACACAAGGATATGTGTACACCAACATGTACATATTTTTGAACTGTTTTGTTGGGTAAACTCTATGCAGGGTTATGTTGACTGTAATATAAAAAAAATTAATGAGATGCTGACTATCAATTTTAATGGTATGAAAGATAGTTGTGTTTCATTTCTGATGGCTTTTATTTGTCAAAAAAAATCTAAAAATATATATATTATAAGTAATCATTGACCTTTATTGTCCACAATTGCGAAAAAAATAAGGACCACAATACTCGCTTTTGTAGCCACGTTTTGTAGAGAATGCTTTACTCGCTCGCATCAGGTACGATGTACCAAGTTTACTAGTGACACGTGCCGCGAGAATTTGGCGGTCGGTCTACCGGCGGTATGTCCTGAGTTTACGCGTCATATTAATTACTAGAAAAATCCACAAATTTTGTAGCATATGAATAACAATAATTATTCTTCGAATAATCCATTTCTTAGAAAAATATCATCAAATTTTTGACTTGAAAGGCTTGGGGTCTATTTTCCATTATAAATAGACCTCCTTCGGACTACGGAGATGGTTTAATAAGTGTTTTATTTCCGGATTTTTTGAGTATTGATACATTGAGAAAAAGGTGGATAATCCCTGATCTTTATGGTTTGATCTGATATCCGAATAAAAAAAGACATAATTTGTTTAAATTAATTAAAAAAAACTTGGTTATTTGGTAAAAAATCTTTTGGGATAATACGTCTGGCCCACGGAGCGGAAAAGGAATATATACATAAATGTTATATCCTTTTTCCTTAGGTATTTTTAGTAAAAGGATAACTTAATGTAAAATAATACTTTTATAGAGTCATTAATTCTTGAAAGTCACAATTACAACAATTTATTCCTAGAACGATTATAAAAAAACACAGAAAAAACCCAGCAATCTTTAGTTTCATTAGACGATCTGAAAGTAATTCAGGTTATCGACCAAGGTTAAATTCCTATTTTTATAATAGGCAATAACAATTTTACCAATGACAAAGATTTATGATTTTATTACTAAAACAGAAAAAAAAACTAGTTTAACCTATCCGTCACTGCGGCTCGACAACAACCGCGTCGTCCGAAGGGGGTCGATCAGATACCCCATGCATTTCTCTTGACATTTTTTTTTAAATTGATTATTCTAAGTATAATAAAATCGATATTTTGTATTTTTTAACATGTCGATCGCACGCTTTTTTATTTGCACTTGGCACATCGTACCGGATGCGAGCGAGAAAAACATAGCGCCAGTGGCAATAACAATTGAATATTGTGGTTTTTTTTTTTTTTGGCAAATACAGACAATGATTATATATAATATTTATTATTTAGAGTTTTTAAGACAAATACAAAAAAGTTTGTGACGTGTAGGATTTATATTATAAGAGCTTTCGGAAAAAAGTGTACTAAGAAAAAATGATTTTTATTATTGTTTATATTAATATTAAATGTTAAACAATTATCTCAATCAATTTGTTTTTTATTTCAGAATTTTTCTAATCTTTGATCATGCTCTGTTGCTTTTCATTGTATCTATTTTTAAAAAAGATGCCGATTGAATGCTGAGATTATTTAATTATCGTTTTAAATCTTTAAAACGTACCTTGAACGAATATTATATGATGACTTGTAAATATTTGCTATTGATTTGAGATTTCCGACGTTTACAAGGACGAGTGGATAAAAGTACCATTGTAACATCTGTAGATCTCAACTTTAGTAGTGTTCCACGACCTTATTGACCTTCTCTCGCTTCATTATAATAAAAAGTACATTATTGCATTTCTGTATCCCTTTTGTTGGATATTGTTCTTTTATCATTGACTTCAAAACCCTCTGGCATAAAAAAAAGCATTGTCTCTCAATTCTTTTCTTAGTAAAAGTAAAAGTGGATATACGAATACATCCGTTGTTGATAAAAGTCGATAATTCGGACAGAGTGACAAGGTTCTGAACGCAACAATGGACATATCGGATGTGTATATAGAACAATGGGAGAAAGTGTTCCGACATCTTCCGTCTACTAAATTCGATACAAATGCGTATCGATACCGAGATGATAAGCAGAATCCCATTGTGTATATACACATGGAAAACGTATTATTTGTAAATGATAGAAAGATCGATACGGATCTGCTCGAAAAATGCTATGAATGCAGATTATTTCAGCGCGATGAGTCGTTCGCGCATAAAGATGCAAATTCGGCGTAAATATTTTCGCCAGATTATGCAAATTGCATAACGCATTCGTTTGTTTCACGACTCGAAGCTCACGAGCACGTGGGTTACGTCGTTTGTGACCTGCCCCACGGTATCTGGGACACCTTCGCAGATCTAGATGAAGTCTCGACGACGATAATGGATGGGTCGTGATGGTCCTCGCCATTGTCCGATGCCCTGTCCGACGATCACAATTAATCACAGACGGCGCGGGGCGTGTCCGCCTGATGAAACCCGGCCATGAACCAAATTTCAGATTAATTTGTAATACTGCAACAATGTTGGCCGCCGCTGTTTGATTTGGCGAGTGATCGATGCATTCTAATGCGTTTCCGATTGTTGGCATGTCGGAATGTGGAGTACAATCGCACTTGTATGGGCTTAATTGGCGATGAAAAGCTCGTGTCAAGGTTGTGCGTGAGCTGAAACCCTTGATACACATACCTATTTAAGTATGTTTTTATTTTGATAGACGTAACTAAATGTTCTAATCTCTTGATATTGTGAAATACTAGGTTAAGTCATTAATAACTATATGAATTCACCACCCTTCTCATAAAATTTGGTGAGCTTGGACAGAAAGAAAGTATCCAGAGCCTGATTGACTTACTCATCATTATTGAAAGTTTTTCATTAAAAAATCTGTAAAGAACAGAAAAGGTGGTAGACCGTAGGAGCAAGATCTGGGGAGATCTGGGTGGATCTGGCAAAATAGACCAGTAGAGCTCCAGAATCTTTTCTTGAGTCACCGTTGCCGTGTGTGGTCTGGCGTTATCGTGTAACAGGATAACGCTTTTCCGGTTGACGAGTGGAGGACGCATTTCCAGTAGTTTTTCATGAACGCTTTGTATGTATCGGCAGTAAACGTTTCGTTGCACTTCATCAGCTCGTGGTGGATTATTCCTCGACGATCCCACTATACACAAGTTTTCTTGCCATGAATATTGGCTTCAGATGAATTATTGGTAAGGGTGGTTGATCCTTATTCAACTATTTAATTATTTCGTTCACTGGGTTTATGTTATACCCATATGCATATCTTGCAGACTTTCTCTAAATTTTCCAGGTGGCGATAAACTGTAGATTGTGACGTATTGATATTCTCTGCCAATTCCCTTGTCATTTGACATGGATTTTGTTCCAATATTACATTTAAAATGTCGTCATCAAAGTCGTAAGGGCAAACCGCCCTTGGTTCATCTTTCAAAGACTAGTTCTAGCATTAGAATTCCCAAAGCATCACATGACGAATATGCACTTTTTGATTATCCATTTTAAGGGTTCGGAATAACACCACTGTAACGTCCACCACATTAAATAGTTGTCGAATGACAGACATGCCACTTATTTATCTAGTGAAAACAAAAATCCTCTTATCAGGTGACTTACTGCGATTAAATCCTAACAATAGAAACCGTCAAAAATAATCGGAAGTTATTTATGATTCAATCTGATATATTGTAATATTATCGAGATAGTAGCATTGATCAATGACAAGATGCAATTGCTTGATCTTCATTTTCTTTGTGACATTTATAAAGTATGTTACCTACAAGTCAGTGTTATGGCTTGTAGGTAACATGCATATTATTTCGATAACGTAAGTTAACCGCGACTGAGCTTAATTAGTACTCGGATAAGAGTCCGCCGGAAACTATGAATCCAGAGAATTCTTTATAACACTGGCTAGGGAGTATGTAAGAGGAAGAGACCCTCCTCCGCATGTTAGTAGTACTCCTTATGTAGAGAGTTTTGGGGCATCAGATTTAATTAGTTCAATGCCATCTATCCTTATAACAAATAATATAAATTTTAATCCAACTGAAATAATATGAAAATTAACCAGTGTCGTAGTTTGACACTGGAATATTAGTTTAAGAGACTCATATCCCTTGCATCTTTAGTATCTTCATCGAATTTTTGTGAATCGTAGTCAAAATAAATGAATAAATTTAAATGCTTCGAGAACATAAAGGTGACAACATTCAAGATGTTATCACCGTTATTTTTTTTTTATTAAATGACAGTATAAACGTTAAAATAATAGATAAAAAATAATAAAGCATTATTTTAAATTATCTTAGATTTATTAGAGAAATATTGAAATTGAAATACGATGTATTATTAAAAGCTAGTGCTTTGCGTCTTGTAATATTAATTTGTGATGCTGTTGAGGATCGAAAGGTCTATAAAGCAGCAGATCGACGAAGATTAAGCTTCATGGGTGATTTATTAGAGCATTGTCACTATGAGCTGAATACAATGGAATGAAAAGCTTTCATCAACGCCTAGGAAAGTTTTTTGAATATTCGGCCAATCATGATATAAGAGGATAATAGTTTTGAAGGATTAATGATTATCTATAATAAATCAGAGATTATTCTAAATATTATTTTTTTGTTAGATGGGATCAACAACCCATCTAGCTTTGATTAACTAGAGCAATTACTAGAACTGGTTTTATAACATATACATGAAATAACACATTACGAATATTTTTTTAGAATTCGTTAAGATAATTTGATTTTTTATTGTTTTTTTTTTAAGAGGTTTATACAGCCTCTTAATCATTTAAACAAGTATGAATAGTCAATACTTGCTGCATGAAAGAAAACATCAGTAATTTAAGTATATTTACCGAATGATCCAATAAACAATTATCTAAACGTAAACAGGGGACAATGGAAAATATAGTTTTTATAAAATTAAAGAAAAATAAGATTTTTATTTATATATACAAACAACCAGGGACTGTTTGTCCATTTATTAACAAATATCACGAGCCGCCACTGCTAATAACACAATAATCTGACAAGTATGAGTATTTTTTTTTATTGTTTTGAATTCTAAGCTTATTATACTTTTTGAAAAAAATATATTCGAACTTCCAAAGCTGTGATGAAACGAACTAAAGGCGAATACTGAGTCTTAATGGAAAAAAAAATAGTTAAGGTTTTTCTCGTAATTTTCAATTTTCGCATGACAATTAGTATATTTGCGTCACGAGAACAACGCCCTGTAATTAAAAACACAGAAAATCATGTCGGTCACATTACGTCTCGCCATAATTACACGATGTAACATGTCCATTTATGCAACAGATTAACCCTTCGGGGCCCGGGGGGCCATTCGTGACCGAGCACTGTGCGCCGTCGGCGAAAACACACGACATTAGCGACTGTGCGAAAACTCATTTCGGCCATTTTAATTGCGCCCCATTATCTTTCACGTGTATTTGCGAAACCGAAATAAAGCAAACATTAAAGTAATGATCGAAGCGAGCACGACGGCTATGGCGCAACCTCGGAATAGAACCGAGGAAACGAGAAAAACTGCGGGTTACGCCCTTTAATTCGAATATTATGTCATTTGAATAAATTCGTCGTGTCATTGATATGTCAAAACACGCGGTCCTTGACATTTAAAATCGTTCGCGAAATTAAATCGCATAGAAAGGGTTAGCGATATTTAAAATAAACAAGATAAACGATCGTACATATATAAATGAATGTCGTGCGACATTTTCTACAAACATACAACTCGATGATTTATACGCAAAGGTTAAATATCACTGATTTTACGATAGGAATAAATTTTAAAAAATAATCAACTACCGGCCAACAGATACGGCGTCGGATAATAATGAAATTAATATTGAGATTTCGCCATATTTGCATAATTCAGACTCATTCCGAGAAACACGTGCTGCATAGATTTGTTTACGGCGATCAATCACGGGCCGCGATCGTGTCTAGGTTTAATTCGCTCGTGCGAATTCGGATCTCGAATGCAAATGCATTCGCTTTGCGAAACACGGTTTGAGCGCCGCAATGCACTTGTGGGCCGCGCCTACGGGCCTCTAATGCAATTAATAAATCTCATGAAACCTGTTATTAATTTTTGTTAATCGTAATCATCGATTGTTAAACGATGGAACCGGAATCTTTCAGACGCCCAAATGATCGATGGGCCAATTTAATATTTTTTTTTATTTGTAACACGTCGCCATTTATCTTGTGTGAATGTCAAGAGCGTCATTAATCTTTTGTGCTTTTTGGGAGTATATCACTCGATTTTTAATCCAGTATTCGCTGAATCAATTATTTTTATTTTTGTGTCGATCGGAGTTGTTAATAACGGACATTGTCTTTCTTTAATAAATTGTCTAAATATTTTTTAAAGCTTTTGAAAAATTTTATACATTCTTATTTCGAAGCACTAAATATTAGAATCTTAAGGAAAAAATGTATTTTTATTATTTAAATATCCTAAAACTTTCAAAGTAAAAATAAGTTTAATTCATTTTTTCTTTAACCCCATCTGTCACAGCGGCTCGTAAACAATCGCGTCGTCCAAAGGGGGTATTTCAGAGACCCCGAGCATTTCAAGTCAAGATAATGATGTATTCTTCAACAATATCTTGACGTTGTTTTAAAAAAATCGATTGTTCTATGAATAAAAATAGTTATTCATGATATGCTTCATATTTTGGTCAATATTTTGGATTGTTTTACTAATGAATATGATGCGTAATTGACAACGTGCTCAGCGATGTCTCGCCCCAGACTGAGTCAAGATATTGATATTGAAATTTTTAATTAAAATATGAGTTATTCTAAGAGTTGAAATAGTAATTTATGATATGCTTCATAATTTGACTGAGTTCTCGCAGTACGTATACGTTTCACTTGCACTTGGTACATCGTATCGGTTGCGAACGAGAAAAACATGGCTAAAAATATTGTTTTTTTCTGCAATTGCAGACAATAAAGGACAATGATTATTTATTCTATAGACGTTTTTAGACAAATATAAAATGATCCTACCAACATGGTACGTTTTCAAATATTTATATTATTTTTTCATATTAATTAATATTAATATAGATCATCAAAAATAGCGTAGAATCCAAAACTTAATTTGTTAATGCACAAGGTCCCTAAAATAAATTGAGAATGTAGAAAATATACTATTAATTATGTGTTTAGTTGATTTTATACTTTTACAAAGCTTTAGATTATTCTATTATAAATGAATGCAATACAATAAGTATTTTAAAACCTATTATTATATAAAAGTTTTTAATTTTTCTACTCTGTGGGCCAGACGTATTGGCCCGAAAGACTTTTTTAAGATTTCTTGAATGGGATATCAGATCAAACCCTATAGATGTTTCTTATTCATTTTATCTATGAAAATCTTTTTTTTATATTTTCGTAAAATACAATTAATACAACGTAGATTCGACTAAAAGAAAAACATTTAAGTTGTTAATGCACAAGTTCCACAAGTTCCCTAAAATAAATTGACAATGTAGAAACTATACTGTTAATCATTCGTTTAGTTAATTTTATACGTTTACAAAGCTTTAGAATATTCTATTATAAATTATTAGAATACAAAAAGTATTTCAATACATATTTTTATATAAAAAAAATATTTAAACAATAGTTACATAGAAAAAACTTAGGATCTCCTGAATAGGATATCGGATCAATAGATGTTTCCTATTCATTTTATCAATGAAAATCTTTGTTTATATATTCGTAAAATACAATTATCAAGAATAGAACGTAGATTCAACTTAAATCAGTTTAATTAAAATCTGCAATTAAAACAAAGCCGATTGAAAAACGCATGTATAAATAATACATGTAGATTTTCCGATATCAAGAAAATTTGCATTCAATTACAATAAATTTATTTACTTGCAATCTATGATGCAAAAAACAAGTTAAATTATTTATATATTAATTTATATGGATCTGATTATCTATTTACACGGTTTTTGAATAATACGGTCACGAAAGATAAGACAAATTGGTTTTTTTTACACTGTAAAATGAATAATATATATGATCGTTTAATTAACGTGAATTTTATTAAAAATATTGTCGTGAACACCGTGAAAATATTATTTATTTCAGTAATTTTCCGTTTGCATTTCCGCCGCATTTTCAACCGAGACAATCAACGGGGAATGACCCATGCAATACGTAGTCTCTTTGCGTAGGACTCATTTCAGCATGCAATTGACCATTTGACCAATGCTCCATAATACGAGTGACTCACACGAATAAATTACCATGGATGCTGTATCATTACCCAGCTTTACCATAATTTACTCAGGACGCGGGCCTAATAGACTTCAGTCGCGGACGCCACAGGCGGATAATGGAAAACGTAATCATTGTTGTCATAAGAAAATTGAATCAGACGCGATCATCACTATAATTTCATTATACAATTTTCATAATATTAAAAGTTCAACGAATCCTGTAATAACACTGGTCCACTCCATAAACACACATCAGGATGTGGATGAATCCTACGCCCGAAACTGTTGGCATTTGCGACCATTTTTTTATCTTGATTAAAATTCTTAAATTGATCGCTGGTTCGCAAAAATAGTTCATTTTTTATAGCTCGACACTTCAGCGATTGTTCTACTCGCCCACAGTCGTCGAAGGCCTTGATTTTGTCAGATCTCTTAAACAAATGTTAATCTACTCAAAGTTCATTGTTATATTATTATTTAAACAAATATATATTTAATAGCAATTAAACGAAATGTGCATATAGACAATAAACGTCAACCAGCATCTCTGTGGGCAGAACTAAGGATCGTTATATATGAAATATGTGCAGGAGACGATTTATTCAGGGTTTTGCTATGCCCACGTATCAAGCCCTCTGTTTCTTGTTTTATACCACCTACGGATCGGTTTTATTCTGGATCAGTTCCATTTATATATGTGTAACATTGACAAAGTGTAATCAATCATTGCCATGGAAAAAAACACAGGAAAAACCTCGACGATTTGCCAAAATGACGAGAAGAGATCGAATTACCAGAAACCCACTCGGTGATATTTTATTTCGACGGAATCTTAATGGTTTTGTTTGATTAATTTCTCGAGTATCTCAATATTTTATATTAATAATCAAGATCAAGGCGTAATAAATACATATAAAAAGTATTACTTACGAAATACATGTAGGGAAACAGTTAGAGCTGTTGATGAACAGAACGGAAAATCATTAACCCAATTTTGGAAAATGTAGAACATTTATAAAGCTGTTCAAAATATTGGTGATTCCTGAAATGAAGTTGCAATGTCTACCATGAGTAAAACGTATGGAATAAGCTTATCCTCCGATAGGTTGAGGAGAGTAGTACATCAACTGAAGAAGTTGACGTAGTTATATTCAAGATCTTATTGAAATGACCAAAGAACTAAATTTAAATCTAGAGGTAAAGGATTACATTAGTTAGATTAACAGTCATTCGGTGGAAATAAGCAACGATGTATTGATGGAACTTGAGGACGAATGAAAAAAAGATTTTTTTTCAGAAGAAGAGGAATTAATTGAACAACCTAAGCAATTTTAAACTGCGAATATGGGTGAATATTTAAATATTATCTTGGATGAATTAGCTGATCTCGAAGCTTAAGACTCTGATCCTGAACGATCTTCGAAAGTTACAAAAGCAGTGAATGATATTGCAAGCTACACATTAATTTATGAAGAAAAGAAAAGGATTAAAATACAATTAACGCTTGAGCGATTCTTGAAATAGTTCGTCTATTAGTCCCAAGGGGCCGATCATCGGCCTCAAAACTTGTTAAATATATTTTTTTTCATTTAATTTAAATTCAAAATGTTTTATGGGGTGAGATGTTAACAGTTTATGACGAGTTATTGAATTTTAACATGCATATAGAATTTTATTCATAGCATTTTTTTGTATTTTATATAAAAAATGTTCGCAACCTCTGTCCAAAAAACTGATTAGATTATTTATAAGGTATTAAATAATTATAAGAACCTTTATACAAATTTATTAAAAAAAAATTATAAGTTCCTGGAAGGGTTCATGATGTTTATTAATTTTGCGAAACAATAAAGACTAAAAACCATTTTCTATTCTCATTTCCAATTAATTTCTATACATAAAATAATTCATTTTAGATTAAAAATGATTCAAACTCAAAGTTTATATTGTTTTAAGAATAAATATTTTTTCCTTTTGTTTGTTCATGTTTTTATTTATATTTGAAGATTAGTTATTATCATACATTCCACAGTGAGTGTTCCACAGAAAGAATTATGTTTTTAAACGAATCAAAATTACCAAAAAATTCCTTGGGATTCTTAGCATATTCTATGCAAAAAAAGGCTGGGAGTTAAAGGTTAATATATGTATGCAGATTATTTTGTGGGCAATATGTCCAATAAATAATATTTTCATGAGTGATAAAGATTTATTTTACGTTCACATATCCTTTAAAAAAAAAACTAAAACATATTTTTTGCCAAAATGCTAAATTTTGTGCCTTTCTCGATTTACGCGATTTTTAAATATTTGTAAAGCAGATTTTACTATTTTTTAGAGTTAGAGAAAAAACCTTTTTACCTAGTCTATTACTTATTTATTAGAAAAAAGATTGTCAATTCTTCTTAAGTATTTTTTTGTTAAAATATATATAAATAACAATAAATAGAATCAATATTTATTATTCTTTAACTTAAATTTAATTTTATTCGTATAGTATATTTTAATTCGTAGTAAAATTTGATCGAATAAAAATATCTGACTAAGAACATAAAACTAAAACAATTAATCAAAGTTAAAAAGTCAAAAACTGGAACCTCACCAATCAAATTATACGTAATAATAATTACTTATATAAATATTAATTATGTATCACTTATATAGATTATATATATATATATATATATTTTTTATTAATTTGATCTATATTTGTTCAAATACATACATTCACTTTCACAATTTCTCAACACGGAATCATTAATTTTAATGCTTAATTATTTATGTCATAAAATAAAAAATAAAAAAAATATTATAACAGCCGCGAGCAATATTAATATAATAGAATGATTAATAATTGTATTCGTATGAATATGAAAATATTAATTTAATATAATATAATCAATATTTTTTTTAAGCAAAATTCGTTGATTATTTTTCAATTGATTAATCGAAAATCTGATATTCTAATTTGGTTGACGGAAATCAAAAATGAAGTATGAATAAAAATTATGAAAGTAATACATTCATTATGAAAATCGCAATAAAAATTCAATCATACAAATTTCAAGCTCGATTCACCACGGAATAATAAACTGGGACAGTAATTGAACGGTAAGAGTATATAATTATTAATCTAGGCAACGTATAAGATTGCTATTTCTAGACATAATTGCAAGCAATATTTGCAATAATTCGATCTGATCAGAAATCAGAGTTTAGTGCGACTGACAAGGACACTGGCGATCAATCAAGGCAACGTTTAAGCTTCTACATTGTTCTACCCACTGGGTTATCTCAAGATCATTATTTTTTAATGGCAAGTTCAGTGTTCTCAATTAGGAATAATGACTTATCCTAGACTTATTAACGGTACGTCTATAGGACTTTTGGTTCGATGAACTTTTACAGTCTCAGCTCCAGATATGGTGGTCGCAATCGTTGGTTATTGTGGGTGTAACACACTATATAGACTCTTGTCAATGATGTCCTTTCTCAGGATCTAGAATATAGTATGAAACTTGTTTTTTGCCATGGATCCGGGTTCAGAAGAGTTGAACCGCATGTTTCGACTTCAGGAGATGTTATCTGGCGAATGTGACACTCGCTTACCGCCGAATTTATGGATTGTGGCTTACTTGAGTCTACTGAGAACCATAAAAGCAATGTCATACGTGACCCTAGACTTCATTATTATGACTGTCTGAAAATATGTGAGAACGTGACAAATATGTGGGAATGCATTTATAACAACAGATGAATTAAATTAATTTTTGTAATAAATCTGACTGATTCAAGTAATTAAAACTCATTTATTCCAATTTAGTAGTTAATATTTTTTTATTAAATAAACTTATAAAATATATTCTCAGAGATTTGGCAAATATTTGTTCACGATATGATGAGATATCTGATATTCTAAGACTTTACTTAATTATATTATTATTTATTAATTCAAAACAAGTATTAATCTTTATCATTTTAATAAATTGTCATTTTTCTCGAAGCTGAAGTGATGCTTTATATTGTGTTTTCAGATTTTAGATTTTTTATAAATTCTCTCATAAAATTAAACAGGGATGAAACTGGATGTTCTTATAAACTGTCAATTGCTCAGATCACATAGATGTATATTTTTAAATCTATGATTTTTTACTTTTCAAAACCTCTCTACAGTCAGCCCTCATTTCAAATTTAAAAATAGCCAAAATATAATTTTAAGACAGTCAATCTTTTTATGCGGTAAAATCTAAAAAGGCTAAGGAAAAGGAAAAAGAAAACCATAATATCTACGCATTCGTTTAGATTATTAAACAATGAAAATCTCAAAATATGATACGATAAATATACGCCAACGTGGCGTAAGCGGATGTTAAATTGTTAATATCTATTGATATTATGTTTATAAAAATATAAATTAAATTTATATTTATTGTTATGGCGTAGAGCACTGTCTTCTCGTCAACGCTATCAGCGTCGTGTATGGGTTGGATGCAGGGCGGTAGCAGGGTGGGGGGCAGTCCCGCGCTCTTTATACCGACATACAGTCAGCCCTCCTATAGCGTTTCCTCTAAATCGCTGCTTTTTACAAAATTCCTTGTCAATCAAAGAGCATTCATTGACCTTTCTTTCGCTCAGCGATCTATTATAGTTTTACGAAATATCTAAATTGACCTTAAAAATATTAAAATTTTGTAGAAAGCAGCGATTTACCGGAAACGTTATAGGAGGGTTGACTGTATTTATATAGCGTTTTTTTTAATAACTAAAATCTAGAAAGTTATATTAACTCTGGTTAACCAAATGGTATGTTTAAATTAAATTAAATTATTATTTCCAATTATGGAGTAGCTTTTTTTAAATTTTGTCATATCATCAAGAACATCCTTAAGAATAAGGTAATACATTTAAAGTAGTGGTTTTTTTTTATTAAAAAAGGGGTTTTCATAACTCATTGTTCAAAAGGATTTTTTTGTTGTTGGCATTATAATTCAAGATCACGATAAATTAAAATAAAGGCCACTTTATGGCGGAAAAAAATGTATTAGCCTTTTCCATTCTGTCCACTATTAGTCGAATTTTTGAGTTACTACAATTATTTATTTTTTAATAATTTATTAATCATTGGGAAATAAATATAAAGCATCTATAGGGTTTTCTAATAATCTTTTGGGCCAATACGTCTGGCCCACAGAGTGGTAAAGGTTAAAATTTAAATATTATGTATTTCCTAAAAATCTCTACCATTATTTAAATGTATATTTATTTAAATACTATTTCTAAATTTTAATTTTAATTTAAAATAAAACCTAAATATATTGATTATTATTCTTCTAATTCTATTCGTTTTTTCCTCTACAATTCGCTTCTTCAATCTCCGATAAGTTTATTTAAAATTGAGTTCCAGTGATGACATACCTTATATTAAATACTATTTAATAAAGTCTGTGATATTAGACTATTTTAATAGAATATCTTTTATTCTTAGTATACATTTAATAGTCACTGCGATCTTTTCTTGCTCTATTTTATCAATTAATGCTTTCTTGACTCATCTGCTCTTGAGATTCTATTTTTATTAATTTTGTAGAAGTTGCTCTGTGTAAATTGCGACACTCACGTAAAATATTGAATTATTTATGATGCAAATTGTTTTAGATTAAATGTAATAATTTAAATATTGTAATAATTGCAAATATATATTAAATATTGTCGAAAGTTTATAAAGCGTAGCACAATTTCGTATCTGATGAAAGAAGTTGGAGAGCGTGACTGCAGATCGTTACGATTCCGATTCAGTTTCATCACACGACTCAATTGAAAATCGACATTGCTTGTTTAATCAGCATTATTGAAAATCCAATACGTTTTCCTAAATGTTAATAACAACAATGAATAACGCTCCGAAATTATATTATATTTTTCGCGTTGCACAATGCCGCTAGAAACTGTGGGAAAAACGATTTTTTTTAATTATCATCATGGAAAAGTTGCGTTTTCGAGTGGAATATATATTCATTCTCGGGTAATAAAACAAAATATGCATGGAAAAGCGAACAAGGTTGAGACACTTAAACACCAAGACCACGAATAAAAAATAACGACACGTATGAAATTGAATCTTGGGAAACGCGCATTTTCCTCTTCCGCCTAATTATTGCAACAGGATGTCGGACCACCATACGATCTGTATCTACAGCCTCACGCACACGCGTAGTATAATTATCATTTTTTAAATAATAATTAAATCGAGCGTTTTGTCAATCGTAAATTTAAACGAAGGGCACATAAATCGATTTTTACGGTCACAATTTTCATTTTCAATTTGTCACCGCGATGAATAAATTATTTCGCAACGTGTAGATTTATCGCGTCCGGTCTATAAGCCCGAGCAGGATGTTCGAGAAACCTTGCCAAATCCTGATCTGTTATTGCCCAATGTTTATTATTTTTTTGTGATTGATCCATTCGTTATTCAAAGGTCGTTTTTTTTTAAATATCTGGAGCAGCTATTGTGCTATCAGATCGAAACGGGCCATGATTGTCACGCCGGAAATATTTCGTAGAGTTTGTCACAATTTCGCCAGAGCCGAGGCTGGCTAGGACACGAATCCATTGACAGCCCAATCTAACATATGCCCAAACATGGATTGTGCAATAAAACGATCGTATTGTGCGTGTGATAGCGTTTGGCCGTGTAAATGAAAATTTTGATTGATTTCTTTAATAAATCTAAGATTAAATCCATCAATGTTGTTTTGCATTTCGTCATTTTGTTTATTTCATCACTTTTATTTATTATAAAAAATATATTAACACTTTATGAGCCGCAAGGTTTCACATCAAACCCATCCTGGGGGCCGCATGGTTTCATGTAATGATAATCCAAGCTAACATGCACGTGTATCCATCTGTGGTCTAATAGTAGAATTACATTGTGCATCGTTATCAGAAAAAAAAATGTCAAGGGTATGGCTCTCACGCCAAAAGGCGTGAACGGCTCATAACGCTTGGCTACAAAATCACGCCAATAGGCGTGAACGGCTCATAAAGTGTTAATGTAATATACATTTTTTATTGTAAACTCTTGAAAATATTTCAGACTGTGGAACACTTTTTTTTATAAAGATGTGTTTAATCGAGGATTTTAAATAGTTTTAAATGTTTATTCGATCGGAAAATGCATGTAATTCGCGTTCAAGTACAATAAATTAATTTACTTGCAATCAGTGATTCATGAATCAAGTTAAATTATTTATTCGGATCAGATTATCTATTTACACGGTTCTTGAATAATACGGTCTAGAAAGATTAGACAAATCATGTTTTTGCGCTGCTCATATACCATGAATAACAATTAGGAGATCGTTTAATTAACATAATGTCAATTTTAATTTAAATAATTTACTCTTAATTTGATATTATACATTTAAATGAAAATTTTTCAGGATGACTGAAAAAATGTTTAATAAAATATAAGGCTTAAATTTCTTAATATATTAATTATAATCTAGAAAAACTCTAAATAATATAGTTTAATATTAACTCTTCTCTATTAGAAGAAGGTTTATGATTCTGATTTATAAAAAATAAAGATATTATTATTATCTAGAAAAAAAATTGTACTAATAAATATGATTTTTATCATTCACTAGGATTTTTTTTATTTATTCTAAATAATGTATATAGTAACGAAAACTGTAGAATTTATTTTTATCTCAGGACACATTTTGTTGTTCTATAGAATTTTTTTAATGTTCGAATCCTTGCTTTTTAACGACTCAAAACATTTTATAAAGAATAATCTATAATATTTCGAAAGTATTGTGATAGTACATTTAAAAAACATGTTTTTTTAATAAATTTTAACTTTTAAGAACAAATTTAATTATTGATGTAATAATAAAACTACAAATAGAAGCCTCTAATTTATTTAAAATATAATTTAAAACTTTGAAAATTCATGAAAATTTAGTAATTTATTAACGTTGATTTTTGGCATTATTATAATTATTTACTTTGTGCAAGAAAATCTATGCTTAATTTAAATATCAGAATTTCATTTAATCCAGCCGTAACAGGGTTCAAAAACAACTGCGTTATCCGAAGGGGGTACCTCAGATACCCCAAGCATTTCAATGTAAGATATTTATGAATTCTTGATATGCTTCATAAGTTGGTTGATATTTTGTATTTTTTAACTAATCAATATGACGCCTAACGCTCTTGGCGATGTCTCGCCGTAGACTGAGCTTTCGCAGCACGTGTCAATCGCACGTTTCACTCGCACTCGGCACATCGTACCGGATGCGAGCGAAAAAAAATCGCGCGCGTAGCAACAGGAGCGAATATTGTTGTTTTTATTTTTTTCTCGCAATTGCAGACAATAAAGAACAATGATTATTTATAATATTTATTCTTTGAACTTTTTAAGCCAAATACAAAAAGTTTGTGATATCAAACTAACTTGGGGTACTCAATATATCTCATTGCCTAGGTTAAGTTAATTAAAAAATATTCATAAATTATTTACAATGAAAATTTACCATCTTGCATGTCAATAGATATTTAAATGGCACTTACTGCCTTGTGCCTAATCTAGCTTTAGTTAAGATTAACAACCAATTAAACACGATTATGACGGTTTACATCAATTTTTTCAATCACGCAGTATTGCAGAAGCAGCGATGTTTCGCCCACATAGCCAATGATGCATTCAACATCTCCATCATTTTGTGCGCCCAAGACAATGATGTCCGCCGCTGTATTTGCCGTTTATTAATCATTCTTCTCGAATGTTAATGATAGATAAGCGATCCTCGGCTTGTGCAAGGCTCCAATGATAACAATGAAAATATTCATCGGTCTAACACATTGTATGGAGCGCAACGGGCTTGTTAACGCGATTTGCATAAGCTTTGGGAAATTGCGCAACGCGCCTCAGCCTGGCATATTGCGAAACTTTATTGTCTATCGTTACAGATGAGATGATCTTCTTTTGATTCGGAAAAATGGTTAATTGGTGAAAAAAAGGCAAGTCGTGAATCGGAGATTTTATGCGGACCGATTGATTGAGAAGTAGGTCGGTGCCTGGTCAATACAATGCATTATAGTATTCGATATTCGACATTAATAACTTATTTTATCTCTCAACATGACTTTTAAATAACACGGTATGATTCATAATGATTATTTAATACGTAAATGTGCATTCGATGGTTAAATGATAACATTAATCCATAACTGTTGCAAAGGATAGCTAAGAAAAATAATAATAAGACGATACAAATAAATATCTCGTGGTATATTAATTCAATAAATAAATAAAGGTTAAAGAATTCGATTATTTTATATATAATCCAAATCCTTTGGATCACTGTAGAGTCGATCTTGTTCAATCAAAATTTATTTGTAAAATATTAATTTCTTGATTTTTTTTTAAAAATTCTTATTTGTAATCAATATTAAGTCAATCCCCTTTTCTAGCCCAGAAGTAGACTATGGTCTCTAGGGGAATTTTGTCCTTATTTCAGTTAAAAACATTAATAATTTGTTTTCCTGCCTGATTTTCAGGATTTTTTGTATGGAAGCTTTGATCGTCTTTTCAGAAAATTGTTTTTCGAGACTTATGGCGAGGAGCTCCATCTTCCATAAATGTAAATAGATTTTTTTTCAATTGTGTTTTCAAGCAATGGAATAAAATCTTCTAAAACAGTAATACATTTTTCTGAATTTAAAATTGATTAACATAATTTAACAAGGTTTTTTATTGTACTCTTTTGTGAAGCCCAATACTATGGAGATGCTTTTGCACTATTTTTTGGAAAAGATTAATCATCTGTGCGTCCTCATTTCTTAGATTTCTTGTGTCGCGCTGTTTCAATCATCAATTTTTTTTATCTGAGGTTCCAAACAGACGTTTTTATAATTCTACCGAGCTGAAAAATCAGCTTATTTACAGTCGATAATGAGATGTTTAATTTGACGGCGATATCGCAACTGTGGAGTTGTCAATCTCAGGCGATCCTGTTATTCAGGACCTTTTAGATATTCAACTGATTAATAATTCTAATTGAACAAGGGTCCCGGCTACCTAAAAATATGTTCCGAAGCCTGTCAGATTAGAATTGCATCCGCCAGACACAACTGAAGTCACATAACCGATTTTTTCGCGCGTCTATTTACTCTCACTAGTCTATATTTTTTAGGGTATTAAAATAGTTTATAAAAAAAATTACAGCTCTTTGAAATATTACGGAAAACTAAATAAAAATCTTCTATTTTTGTGGTGAAAAAATGACGAGTTATAAGAGGAAATTGGAGATGAATCGCAATTTAATTAATTAAATTTTGAATTAAATTCATTATTAAGTCAATAAATACAGTTTTAATCG
Organism: Philopotamus ludificatus; assembly: GCA_022495035.1. Classification (NCBI taxonomy): domain Eukaryota; kingdom Metazoa; phylum Arthropoda; class Insecta; order Trichoptera; family Philopotamidae; genus Philopotamus; species Philopotamus ludificatus. The sequence goes on from JAGXCT010035172.1 coordinate 80,449, forward strand.
CACTAGGCACATCGTACCGGATGCGAGCGAAAAAAAAAAGTGTTCCGAGGCCTTATAGATTATATTACAGAACCGATTTTTTTCGCGTTTTATATATTTTTAAGGCATGTATTATAATATTTTTTTTAAAAATTTTCAGCTCTTCGAAATATTACGAAAAATTAAATAATAATCTTATATTTTTGTGATGAAATAATGATAAGAGAAAATTAGAGTTGCTGGTTAAGCTAAAATCAAGAAAAACTTGTTGAATTGTTCATTTTTATTCGCAATTGCGAAAAATAACAGTTAATAATTATTTATAACATTTATTCTTTAGACTTATTTAGACAAATGAAAAATTGTGACATGTAGGATTTATATTAAAAGAGTTATTCGAAAAAAATCAATAACTTGGTCGGCTAGTTTAATAATTATTTATTAAAAATGATAAATTCGTGTGGAGTACGTATAAACCAAAAAAATAATTCAGATATCAATAATATGTCTTAATTATTACTATATATTTTCAAAAATTGGGGAGCCCAAATTGGCACGGCTAGGTTAAGGAAAATGTATGAATATATTATTATTTTATTTTGTTTACAAGTTTCTACCAAAAATCAATAAGAATACTATGAAAATTAAAAGTTAATAAAACTATTATTGCAGTTGAAAGAATGACATTGCATGTGGCCTTTTAATATTTAAAGAAAACTTCACTAGGATAGCCGGACAGTTGATATCACCTCGTAGTATACGTGAGAGCAAAGTTAAATAGACTACATTACGTCTATAATACAGGGGTAGTAAATGAAGCCTACGACATATTCATGATATAAACGTATGAAGAGGCCATTATAGTCATAAAAATATATGGAGAGTATTGTATATGATATTTATGTAAGAAAATCAATTCCGTATATAAGTTTTCAGCATGAAATATGTACAATGCGATTAAACGATCATAAATTCGTATTATGACGACGTAATATCTGCGCTAAAGCGACGCCGTTCATATAATTCTCTTCAGATTGATTCTATTAAATCGCAATACGTAAGTTAAGTAGGCATTCTTAGGTTTCATCACACCGCCAAGGTTGGCTGCAATGAAGATCTGCAATAAATTTTACATTAAATCTGCATTAATCTAAATCTTTCAATAGTTCAAGGGACCTCACGCCGAATCGCGCAACACATCATCATTGCATACGGATCTGTATCGACGGTTTGGTGACTGATTGGCGATTTATTCAGCGTGATCCTTTCTCCGTTGAAAATGAAATTTGCAGAAAAGCCGAGACTCGATCCGGTATAGTTCGCTGTGACCTATTGCCGCAATAGGCTAATGATCCAATTGTATAATAACAAGGGAGGCATTGTAAGAGCCAGACTCCAATTTCTTGCCGTCTAAATTAATTACGAGTTAGAAAGTTTCGGCCATTGTTGTATTAATATTGTGTATTGCGTCCACTCGGGGGCCAATTTGCGGAATATTCGGCCGTATTTGCCGCATTGCATAAATAAATTAATAACATTTTACGTTGATCAATAAAACAGGTACAACTGGTACGACTGTTACTTTCATTCATCGGCTTCTGCGGCGGATTGCTGATAGAAAAATGTCCGACTGGTGTCCGTCGGTAAACCACAAACAACACTTGCGCCACACCTCGTTAAAAATAAATATATAAAATAATATTTCTGGCATTTCACAAGTACGCATCTAATTTAAGTATCGATTCTTCTTCTATTTTAGTTTTAATTAGACGTCGTTTTGCCAATTAGCCGGATGCCTACCGGTTCGCGTTGCCGTATGCGGTATATGGGGCACTTGTGCATTTTCACAAGAGTCGGCATTCCGTCATCGATCGCTCAATCTCAAAATTGAAAAGCCATTTCTGGCCTAGCTAGGATCAACGTCCTTAAATGGTCATCCGATTAATAATGGCCGCAATTAAAATCGGCGCCAGGAAGGAACAACGATCGACCCAGAAGCATCGCAACATTTTTTTTCACAGGTGCCAATAATTATCCGACGTTATACAATATGTCACGGCCATATTTAATTTTAATCGTCGTCGATGGAACATCGATGTTATTATTTAAATTGTCGTTATGTAAAGGCGGCGGCCTTGAAAACAGTATATCGATACTGATGTAACTCGATGATTTTTTTTCAGAAATTGCTCAATGGATGCGATTTACATAATTTAGATAACAAAGATCGGTATCTGACGTGTTAGAGGTCATAGCCGGTGACAAATATTTATAAATATGTGGAAAAACGATTCCACGATAAACGATGATTTATTAGCGGGTTTTTTTTTTACATTTTTATATGTGAAATAAACTGAAATGTGTCGCTTTCTATTATCGGTAAGTTGACCGCGTAATTTATGATTTCGATTTTTATTGTTTTCTGGCATAAAAACAGATTGATAATAAAAAATAAATTAAATTACAATGTAACCAAATTTGTATAAAAACAATATTATTGAAAATATTTTTTCTCGAATTTAAAATATAATTTTTCCCATTAAATATTATCAGAGTCGGCAAAATATTTATATTATATTTAAATCTAATCATTTTGATTGAGAAAAATAAATAAATTTAAAACATACTATTTATTTTATGATGAAATGTTAAGGCTTCTATTTTTTTAAATAATTAAAAATATCATCTAATAAGGCAGTAATTTTTTGAGTATTTTTTTATGTATAGATTAACACTAAATAATCGCATAAAATAATATAATCTATGTAAACGAACGCTGAAAATTTGTTATTTATAGAATATATTAGAAATATTTAGGTATTAATCAAAGATTTGATATTAAATATACTTAGATGTGTTAAAATGAAATGTACATAGTTGAAATATTCTTTCTATAACACGATATCTAACAACATATGTTTCGCTCTAATATCAAATAAATATAGTATCATTTTTCTTGAATTAAGCTGCTAAAAAAAGCCGAAACTTCTAAAGAAGGCTTCAAAATTTCTAACGTGTCAAAATATCCACAACAAACTTTTAAAGAATTAAAAATAAGGTAAAATTGCTGTTTTTAAAGAGGATAAAAGACATAGAAATGATTCAGAGGGTAAAGATAGATATATTTTAAAGGCGACGTAGAAGAAAATTATTATACTAAAGCTTAATAAATTAAAATAATATTATTTGCGTTTGTTTGACTCATACATATGTTAAGGATTGACTTAAAAAAATGTATTTGTTTTTAATAAGTTCTTAGAACCTAACTGCCCATTTTATATTACGTCTGGATCTTAATATAAAATGTTTTCACATTTCTAAGAACCTATCTACCGTGTTATAAAAGAGTAACCTCTACTATCGTTAAGGATCTCAACTTGTTAAATTATCTTTATTGAAAAATACGTTATAATAATATATATAGTTTTATGCTTTATATTTTATTCTATATTTGATATAAAAACAATAATTAGTAACATACTTCAATTAATGATATGATTATACCTTGATTGCCAATATTTAAATATTATTCGTATCGATATCGATAGATTTAATTTTTTTAATCGATATATGTAAGTATTGAAAATATTCTCGTAGCTTTTAAACGTTAGATGATTCATTAGATTTTATTAATTAATTACATTCATCTATATGTAATTTTCGATATGTTCATCCGAATTCCCTTTTTGAATAATAAAAATCGGGCGAGAATATGAAGATTAATAAAATAAATAATATACCATTGGAAAGAGAGCTAGAAAAAACAGCTTTAAAGCTTTATAATATGCATCTATCGTAATTGTTTTATTACGTTTTAACCCCTTTGTGGTCCAATGTTCTCCGGTAGGAATTAATATAAAAATATTATATAGCTATGTTGATATATTTTTAATTAAATGTGATATCAAGTTAATGTTCCAGATGAAATAAAACCAATTTTCCAAAAGTTCAATTGTATTCTGCAATGAAAATTTATAGCTGAAAACATATTCTTTCGGAGCGATAAGAAAAAAGTCATAGTAGTTCATTTTTATGGTTCACAAAAATTATGGGAATTATTTAAGATACAGATATGAGAGAATACTTTTACATCTATATTTTTAAATATGTTTCTCCGACTAAGGCTAAGAACCTTATAAAGAGGAATTGTTATTTCACTGGCACGATAATAATAAACAAAAGGGCTTTGCTCAAAGATATAAAAAAAATCTAAACAAACTGTTGGGCGAAAAACTTGACAAGCCACAAATATTTTTAGGCAAAATAAAGTTGTTTATAACACAACAGTGATTAATAGCCATGTTAAATAAATATAGGTGGAGTTGTCACTTCTATTTTACTAGCATCGACGTATTGTTTATTTTTTAATGTATTTAAAAATACATTTAACAAGGAAACTATTTTTTTTGGTGGTCGAAATATTAATTATTAATTCTTTTATGTTTACGGCGTCTATCGATAACCGATCGGACATCGGTTAGATGGAAATCTCTATATTACATATGAGAGTGTAAAATGCAAAGATTGCATCGTACGACTGGATCGTAATATTCCAAGGAAAAAAGTGCAATACTTGCGATAAACAATATTTTATTGCAATACTTGCGATAGACGTAATGGCCAACCAATTTTTAATAAAATTATATTTAATTCGTTATTTATTTATTTGACTACGATATATGAAAGGTTCCAAAGCGCCATTTCACCCATATAAAGATTCGATAAAGATTCTAAAGATGCAAGGGGAATAAGTCTCTAACACTAATATTCCCCCCCAGTGTCAAAATACGACACTGGTTAATTTTATTATTTTATCAGTTGGATTGAAATTGATATTATTCCATAAATTCACTGAATATAGCTTAGACTTGTGGCAGCACTTTCTTTAAAAAAATCTGGGACTACAAACGATTAATAATGTGAAGATGATTTTTCATACACTACAGCAACCTATTGTAAGTCTGAGTATGGCCATGTTTATATTGTGTGATATTTAATATGGTGACTACCATCGTCTGAGGATAGTCTTCGTGTTGTTTCAACAATCGAGCTACAGTCGATTGCCCAAGCAGTCCACCACGTAGAGAAGAACAATTGAAGGTTTGAAGCGTCCGTGGCATTGGCAGAATGTCATCAATCGCATACCACCATGTCTGCACGCAGGTTGTTCACCCACCTCGTAACCATGTCACTACCATGCCACAAGTCCATGACATAATTCCTTCTGGATCGGCGGCCCGATTCCGTCTGCACGGTGGTTGGTGCTCTTATCGAATCCGGCTAATTGAATTTCCTCGGATATCGTAAGGCGAGTAATGCAAGGCGCAACTACATACATTTTTTCATTGGCGATTATACAATACTCGCTTGTTTTGCAAGGCGGTGTAACCGGTTGAGTAATTGTGACCACGTTGTGTGTAACTGGAACGGGTATTTATAGAATATCTGTCGTAGGTTTGCTGGAAATCTATGTAAATCCTTTGCCAGTTCTAAGTATCGATTATTGATTTGAAAAATTTTGCGTTGAAATGCCGCGGACGTGTTTGCTTTGGCGCTTTGTATGGAGTTTATGGCGTTTCGTATAAGCTTTTGCAACGAGGAAATGAATTTGAGTATTATAGTGCCGACAATATCGATATATTTTCCATATACATACGTGCTCTGAGCGAAAATCTAGTGTTTATCTAATCGATGTATCTGTATAGCGAGTATAGTACCTGCAACAAAAATAACAAAATATTAGTATATATGTAACATGTTGTAATAAATTTAATACATTATTAAATTTAAAAAAAATACTATACGAATTAATATGATCTGACTCGTTTGAGATTTCAATTAAAATTATCTTTTAATATGCAAATTTAATACAATAAATCGAGTTTTCGTTTCGACAATAATATATTATGTATTCGATCTAGAAAAATTGAAAAAGATATTTTAAAAGGTTCTAAATTTGATCAAAAATATATTTCATAGAATATATTACTTATTAGAATGAAACTCTTATATTTATCATATAATAAATTAATTTTGCTATAAATAGTTAATTACATTTTTTTACTTATCTATTATTATCAATTTTAATTTATTAATCGTGAATAAGATAAAAATCTTGTCTTGATTTTTTTTGTATATCTCATTTTTCTCAAATAACTATTTTAATAATTATCTTACACGTCACAAACATTTTTTATTTGTCTAAAAGAGTCTAAAGAATAAATACTATAAATAATTATCGTCCTTTAATGTCTGCAATTGCGAAAAAAAATAAAAACAACAACATTCGCTGCTGTTGTTGAGCGCGCTATGTGTTTTCTCGCTCGCAATCAGTACGATGTGCCAAGTGCGAGTGAAACGTGCGATTCGCACTTACGCGTCATATTAATTATTTATTTATCACACAGAAAACAATGAGTGATTGTCATTACAAATTAAAAACATTACTGTAAAATAATAAAACATAGATAATAATGAAAAATATGTAAATAAAAAGTAGTAATATTATAAAATCACATAAAAGATCAACGAAATGGCGATATTTAAAATCAAAAATATCTGCATAGTTGGCCAAGTGGCTGAGCATTAGTTAAAATATCTCAAATATCAAACAAATTATAAAGCATATCTTGAATAATTAATTTTATTTATTCTTAGAATATTAGAAGAATCTTAAATAATAGAAGAATTAATTTTTTTGAGCCGCGTGACGGATGAGTTAAATTCAGATAATTTAATTAACTGTATTTTTTCTTGCACAAGAGAAATAATTCTAATAATTACTCATAGTTTTGTAAAAAAATCACTCATCTATTTAAATATTCTTAAATATATTTTGAACAAAATTAAAGCTAGGAAAATAACAAATTTAGAATAATCCATTTTTGAATAAAACGTCAAGATATTGATGCAAAATATATTAATATATTGACTTGAAATGCTTGGGGTCTCTGAGAGACCCCCTCAGGACGATGCGGTTGTTGAAAAAAAAATGACAAATGATAGATAAAACATTGAAGTTTATTATGTCAATATTTTTTTTATATATAATTTTACTGTATTCAGTAATATAAGATTATAAAGTTAACCATAATAAAAAATGCTATTGAAATATTATCATAGTATCAACTTAAATCGAGTATATCTTCACAGTTTTTAATTGCATATTAATGTTATATATGCCATATTAAAGCGTATATTATCAAAAATATCTAAAAAAATCATAATCAAGTTGATATATATTACTTTTTTTAAAAAAACTTTGCGAATATATTTGATCTATCAAAACTGTAACTTTGACCGGATTTTTAAATGGTAGCACAGTAATTAAAGTATTTAATATGAAAAATATATCTTCAGCTCAAATAGAAAAGAATTTACAGATTTTTTTCACTTGAATTCATGAAACGTCTTACTGTGCGCCGTGATGCTATATATACATAATAATATGCAATTTTATAGAAAAAAATTTTTTTTTGATTGGTTTATTCAAAAGAATATATTTATAGAGGTGCCCATATTCAATACGGATCTCGCTCGATTTACCATTCGCAGACTTTCACACATATCACTTCTCAACACATCACGTACAATCACCGAACGCCGATGGCGATCGAGCCGAAATGTCACAACGGCGTTGTCCTTTTGCTCGATTTAATAATAAAAACGATCGGCCGTGTCTTACGCAAATGTAGTGCATAATCATACGTGTCGTTATATAGTCCGCGGTTGCACAATATCGAACTTTCATTTAAAAAGAGAGTGCGGCCCACAGTTTTAGAGCGCAAGCCAACTGCACTGGGAGTTATCTGTCACGAGCGAGCACAATGCGCAAATTGCAGAGGCCACACCTGACTGCAATTGCAAAAATTTGCAAAACGGGGAAGTGACAATTAGGCGACGGTTGCAACAGCCACTCTATACATGATATGTCACAGTAATGCTATTGCCGATCGCTGATTCATGGTTAGATGCGGATAATCGTTATCCTGCAGATTATCGATCGAAGGCCGCCTTTGGATGCGTTGTTATGGAAATGCATCGTTTCGATAAATGATATCGAATGTTAAAAGTGGACATGTCTTTTAGCAACGCCCTCGTATTGTTCTGTAGGATGGCCTTTGCGATTGTAGGCGGTGGGTGGTGGATATAAGACACGCACCGTGACACATCGTAAACATTTATGGCCATAAGGACTTTATATATGGATGTGCAAATGCTGAATAATCGTAGGGTGTATGGTACCGTAATCAACAAAACAGATATTATAAATAATAAGGATCATTGTTGCCAAGATTATTAATTTATAATTATAACTAGAAGGCCTCTTGTTTATTTTTGTGCCATCTATCTAATTATCTTTTATTATGTACTCGCAATTTTAATTTAATTAAATTTAAAAACAGACCGCAAAATTGCTAAATATTAATAATAAAAAAAAGCATTAAACAATGCTTAGTTATCATAACGTATTATAGCAAAATTAAAGGTTAGGTTTAAATCAGTGATGTCCAAAACCTTCTACTAATATTAATTTCATTTGCAAAAAGACTAATTTCATTTGCAAAAAGATTAATTTCATTTGCAAAAGGATGAATTTCATTTGCAAAAGGGTGAAATAGACTTGCAAAAACTGAATAAAGAAATGCTTAAATGGGTACACAGAGAGCACAAAATAATAAATTTGAAAACAAATAATGACTTAAAATAATTGTATATCATTTAGCTCTAAATTTTAAAATCATAAAGGGTAGGTTGAATTATGGGGGGGGGGGGGGGTAGGTTGAATTACATACGACATTAATTAATAAATTGTTTTTTATGCGGCCCACTAACGATTTCTGTTGGACAACACTGGTTTAAATATTACTTATTTATTAATTAAATAGCACGATGTGTAAACTATCACATATAGTTGCAAAAGTAAAATCTTAACTATTAACTTAAAGAGAAAGGATCCAGTGATCCTATCTCAAAAGCGAGAGCCTTATTCGCGCTTTAAGTTTTAATATAAAGTAATAAATGTCATGGGTTAAAAAGAAAGCTGTCGTGGTTTCGCAATATTCGTAAATTCGATAGTGATATGCCAATTTATTATTTATTTTATCTACAATAAAATATGAATTAAAATTATCATTAATATAATTATAGATAAGTACAAATTGATTCTTTATAATATATACTATTTATATTTTTTAGGCTAAAAATGTTTTTTCAGCAATATTATAAACGTATTTTCTTGACACGCTATATAACAAACACTGGCTTTTCTATTATACGTACTGGGAATAATTCTCATTGCTTGGAAAATCACTAAATTAATTTAAAATTTGGACTAAAATAAACTCAGAAATAAAGTAAATCAAAATGCATTATTATTTGTCAAAAATTTTACATGTTTTGACATGTTGTTTAATGCGAAATATTTCTGAAATAAATCACAATACGACATTTTTGCTCATAATCTTTAGCTACTACTTGTTTAATCATAAATTGCAACCATTTTGACTTTTTTTATGATCTCGAGTGACGGTTATCTCATACTAGTTTATGTATTTTGAACATTAGCAATCTTGGATATTATTCCAAAAAAATAAATAGAGATAATCCCTCTTTTAATGGTGATCTATAAAAAAAATGTAAAATTCGTGAAGCAATACTTTTTTGATAATGAAAATTGAAAATTTATAGAGCATTTGGTTAAAGGACGTTAATTTACTAAATTAATTTACTGCTTAATTTACTAATTAGAGGAGAATAAGATTTCAAAGTATGTAAAGATTGATTTGGTCATATAAAAAACGATAAAATTTGCATAGCCTTAAAAATATTAGTAAATCGGCTAGTATATGTGTAAAATTAGCTGAAAAATATCTAACAGCTTTTTGGGATTCCGAAATTATTTACGATATTTAATTTATAATGTTTACGAGACGATACTCTTTCGGAAACGAATGCCACGTATTATCATTTTTATAGAGGTTAATACTGCTTCTTCATTTAAAGGAGCAAAGGATCATCTATCCATTTACTCGGCGCATTCGTAGAATTAAAATTGAAACCGTTTTTCATCAGAAATTTTCGTGTCATGAAAAGTTATTTTATGGATTTCGGATATGTTGGATAAAGATGTCTATATTTTCACAATAATACTGAAGATCTTGTGTATTTATTTAAAAAATCATAATCGGATGGTACTGAAATCTTATGTTTTTCTTGTTAAAATATGCATTTTTTGCAATCAGCTCAAATTTTAGTGATAGATAAATTGTTAAATGCATTTACAGATATTTCAGCTAAGAAATCGTTTGTTTTGTCAAATTAAAAGTAGTATTATTAATTGTTTACACGTTTTGAATAATTTTTTTCAGTCTCTCTCTCGTGTTGCCAATGCCAAAATTTATAAAATTATAGCTATCGCTCTAAGAATATAATTGGATTCTAGAATCCGATACATTGAATAATGATATCATATTACCATGCTTTACTTTAAATTCACGTGATTCATTCGATACGCATAAGATATTCAAAGCGTTAACAGAAATAGCCATAGAATTTTTTAATAGACGAAAACATAAGTAATGAATTATTCATAGTGTATAATTAATACGGTGGGCCTAAATAAAAAAAAGCACTCGCAGATCGAATGCAAAAACAATGGTTAGCGGATTGAGCCGACTGGAACTGGCTTCCGCGAAGAAAATCGGAACCACACAGTTACGCAGAATCTGATTAGCGAATCATTGCCAAATCATGATGTTTTTCAGGCCTATATTGCAAACTATTTAATTATTGCCTCGTTGGACAACAGCCGACGTCGCCAATGAACCGACGGTGATGACCGTCGTCGAAATGGAAACTATGCGGCGTCGGAGCGTGACGTGCGTACCGTGAATAAATTATTACACGTCATACTTTCACTGGTTCGAACTGACGACGTAACGGGCCTAGCTACAAACGACCCGTGACGTGACAGCGGCGTGACAACGGTCGCCGGCTGCTTCCGCAACGCAGCTGGAAGGAATCAGATAGGCAAAGACCAAAATGAAATGGACCAAAAGCGCACGAGAACGCTCGAATCATTTTTAATCTAACATCATGCCATACAAATAGTATTAATATTAGTTGTCGTGGACTACTGTGTTAGATCGAGACTAGGTGCGGTCAGTATTCCAATCAATAGTGACCTCCTGTTGTTGCAAAAGATCAAATTGTCCATAATTATTAATCATAATAAATATATTCTTATCGTAATCAAAATGTAATATTCTATTTATGCACATCGATGATGTCACTAATGTTCTGAAATCGCCATGCAAAACCCGGTGAAAGCAGCGAGCGATCATTTTTTAGTGTAATCTAAAGGAAAATCCATTTTTGTCCGCGTCTCTTTTTATGAAAATGTGTATTCGTGGCCAAAAAAAAAGTGTCGTAGAAAATGCGGAAATGGATATTCGCGAACGCGTTCAGATATTAAATTATATACGGCACGCAAAAAAGTGTATATACAGTATTGAAATAATACGCTTTGAAGAAAATGGACCAATTACTTTTTTTACGCCGATTTTTTCGCGCTTTGACGCTGGTTTAAAAAAAATATATATCGCAAGTATAATTATCTATGAATATTGTGTGGCGGTTATTACGCAGAGGGCGAGATAATTTCCCGCATTTTAATTTGAATATGTAATGACCTCTTAGCGGGAATAAGTGGCGTCATCCCTTCCAACTCTCCGTCGTAAGATGTAGCCGCCATATTGTTGCGCTACACACGGATGCCGCCATGACGACTCTGGATATATCCTCTCATCCTCTCATCTTTTGGGCCCACCGGGCTAGTTTATCTCTGGTTCGAAGACGCCTTCTTTCGGGCCAAAGACTGCCGCTTATTGCGCTGACCAGGGCCTATATGACTGCCTTTACAGCGGTTCTGTCGGTTCCTGCCGGCGTTCTGCCACTCGACTTGGAACTCCAGATCCGGGCTGCGCGCTGATTGATCCCTCGTGGCTATCGAGCACGTCTTGAGGACCAGGGCATTCAATCAAGCCGCACTCAAGAAGAGACTCCATAGTATTGCGTTAAAAATATGGCAATCCCGTTAGTCTGCAGAGAGTACGGGCAGAACTGGTTTGTTCCTGACCACTACGTGTCCCAGTTTGTCACGGGACGTGGCTCCTTTAACGCCGATCTTCATCGCCTGGGCCCCAGGAATGACCCGACTTATTATGACTCCAATCACTCATTGGAACACATTCTTTGAGAGGGTTCGGAATTTTTGTTCTGAGAGAGAGACTATGTTCAAAGTAGTGAGGCGGTCCCTTGCCCCCGTCTGTCACCAGGACCTTGTCTACTCCATCCCTGCTTACAGGGCTTTTGTGACATACGCCGGCCAGGTCGGAGCGAGATTCTCCTCCGTTTACATATTACCCTTGCCTTCTTAGGAATAGGTCGCCTGTATTTCCAAGGAGTATTTAGATGCGATGGTTGCCACGATGGCTCGTCAGAGGTAGTCTACATTTAGACTCGCCGTAGGGCGAGCCCTCAGGAAAATCTCAGCCATATTTTGTTATTATATATTTTAATTATTTATAAAAATTAATAGATCATCTTCCCCATATATAGCATCACCATGCAAAGAGTATCAAGGGATGTATTTATTTCATATCGTTTTTAACTAAAAAGCTTTCTATAAATATTGTTCTTCAATAAATGTGTGTACATGTTATGTGTTTAGTTCTATAAATTGTGTTAGCATATCTATCATAGGCGAGAGTAAAAGCTCGCCATGGTCCGAGTCACGAATCTTTATTTTTTATTTTACCACGTTTATCAAATCTCTAAAATATCAATATTAATTTTTGACTTCTTGGTAGCTATTACAATGTTTCACATGTGACGTAAAGGTTTACCTTTTGTGTCCGTACTGCAGAGTTTTCCCTCTTTTGGTCATTGCTGGCATTGGACGTACATCTTCTACAACTGTTGGTATCTAATTTTATCCTCCTGACTGTATACAGGCAAGCAGGAAGGGTTAGCCTTTGTATTTGTTTTTATCTTCTCTATGCGTTTTCTGCTTTTAACAAGTCGCAAGTGATTATTAATCTTGTCACGCAACAATAACCCTTTCATCATAAGAAATACCTCCTCAAAGAAGGGAACCCAAGAAAGAAGGAAGAGGAGCGAAAGTATCGAGACTATCTAGTAGTTTAGGGTTTTCCTTCCCAAGGCATACCTTGATTTTCCTTACCAATGATTAATTATTTTAGTTTAACATTCTTTATCAAAATTTTCTTGAGTTTTTAAGTCAACAGGATATAAAAAATGTGGGATTATGTTAATCAGTTGATCCCAATGTTATGAGGTTTGGTTTGTTTATGAGGGATTGCTGGCCATTAATTATACTAGTATGACTTCATATTTTAGATAATATCATGTTACGATTTAATATCTATTAATGAATAACAAAACGACGATTTCTTCGATAAAGTCGACGAAAAATTGTTAAGACATTCTGATAAACAGATCCACTGTTATCATTTATTTAATTATTAAGCTTTGATCGAAAATGAAAAGCACGATTTGAAGGAGAATTATTGAGGTTGGTTTCTACTGCCATCAGACATATCTTTTTATTGCAAATAATCTTTGAAATATATAATAATAATTTTACGTTATCGTTTTCGTTTAAAAACAGAATCATGTAAATACAATTATGTATATCATGCATAATGAAAATAGTCGTAAATAATAATTTATGTAAAAGTTGTTCCGCAATTTTCACGCGGCGCATTATTGCGAAAAGCCTCGTTCAAAAATTTCTTTTGTATTAATTCAATAATAGTCGGTTTGTTTGGTAATTTTCACGGTCTTGGATGAGGAGTTCAATTTCATGGTTAGTCAAAGATTAAAAGAAAAATATTAAAAAGTATAACCTCTCACAATGTGATCGTATATCGAACAAATTCATATATTGCATAAATTGTGGGACAGTTACTCGTTCACGTAATCGGTGTCGACCTCTTTTTTGTCGACCTGTTCACGCTTTCTGTGTTCTGCGGCGACCGGGTTTTCTGACCAGACCCTTCACCCGACCGGTTATCAGGCCCCGAGGCCCTCTAGGAATGTGTTCATTGTGTTGCTGAATATCCGTATTTGATATAAAATGACACGATATAATAAATTAATAAATCCGCAATACTATCGACTGATTTTCAATGGATTTTTTGGTTTATTGGAGGCGTTACGCGCGTTTACTGCGTCGTTCGTGCGTTAATAAAGCAGCAGATCATGATCACGAAAAATTAATAAAACCAAAATAGGAAAATTCGATCGGTCGTGATTTATAAATGTATTGCCTGTTAATCAGGATCTGGTCGTATTTATGTCGGATATTATTTATGGATATATTATATTTGTTTACACACTTTTGTTACAGTTTTAATATGCAATAAATATTTTATTGAGATTGTTAGTGGTAGAAATCATTGCTGAGATTAGTATTAGTATTCGTTGTATAACAATGATTCATATAAATTTTACTTGCGATTTCGAAACAATGTACGGAGACAAGAATGTTAATGTTAATATGCACATATGTAATTAATCGGTTGCAAAATAGTCGTGATTTTATTATACACATTGTTGAATCAATTTCGTGCTGTGTAAATATCGTGTTGTGTATCAGTAAGAATTTTTATAATTTTCCATTTTATTTACTTTTATTTAAATATCCTCAATATATTATATTATAGCGTAAACCTTGAGTTTTACGATTTTTTTTTCAAAAGAATATTGAGTTATCTCTTTTGTTACGTCATTTTATTGGAATTTGCTCGATTTTATCAAAAAATCTGGCAGTTTTATGCCTTGTTGCATAAACTCATAAATCAAAATTGTATAATCTAGTGATTTTATATGAAAAGTCTATTATTTTTATGACTTTTATTGGTGAATAAATGTACGTCTTTATTATTCTCAAACAGTTTTTATATGTAAATATATATTCAAAAAATAATAACACGAAATAGGCAAAGATGATAAATAAAATTAAGAATTAAACCTACTTGACAAAACGAAACTTGCAAATTGATAAATTTTATTAATTTGCAGTGACTATATTTATAAAGAAATTGGGTCTGTAGAGTGCAAAAAAGGAACAGGACCAAAAGCGGAAGACAACTGCTTTAGAAAATCGTCTTTTAAAAGGTTCTGCTCAATCAACTGATTTAAAACTGCAATGGATGTAAGAAAAATATATATCGAAGGTGGAGGAACCAAAGTCAGTGTTAAAATGGTACTGAAAAGCCTCAGAAAAGATGGTTTTATTACAAGATCACCGGCTAAAAAACTTATTCATCTGAAACAAATGAAGGCTAAAGGACTCCAGTGTGCAAAAGTTTACCAATCCTGCACTAAAGAGGACTGGATGAATGAATATTAACTTCTTGGAAGAAAGCAAATTTAATATGTTTGGCTCGGATGAGATTATGTATGCAAGGAGGAAAAAAGGAGAAATGCTTGATGAAAAATCCATTGTGCCAACAGTGAAGCATTTAGCAGGAAAAATGATTTGTATATCCTTTTCTTACTATCTAGTAATGCATCTTCCAGGACGATTTTACACTTGCAGAAAACGGTAAAACTTTTTTTGTTTAACCATTTACATTAATTAAAGGAAAATACATCTAACATTTCTCTTTCTTATTTTCAAAGGTCAATGATTTACAATGAATAGAAAAACATGATATTTCAACATGGTCATGGTCAGGTTTTAGTCCTTATTTAAACCCCATTGAAAATTGATGGGACACTATGAAAACAAAAGCTCATAACACTAAAACATCAATAACAAAGGTCTAATATAAAGCGATAACGGCAGAATCAACAAATCTTATTTTGAAGTATTTTTTTTTAATAACTGTTAAATTAAATGTCCTAATCGTGTTTATTTTTTGTAGATATTATAAATTATCACAAAACTGACATAGTTCTTATCGCTTCAATAGTCATATTGAAAGGCCTTCTAGTGAGTTTAGAATGACAAACGACTTTAAAATTT
Organism: Philopotamus ludificatus; assembly: GCA_022495035.1. Lineage (NCBI taxonomy): Eukaryota > Metazoa > Arthropoda > Insecta > Trichoptera > Philopotamidae > Philopotamus > Philopotamus ludificatus. Next base: position 96,485 of record JAGXCT010035172.1, read on the forward strand.
ATTCTGACAATACACACCATTCAATCCAGCTTAAGTCAGAATAAAATCAGGTGTCAAAAACAGAGCTTAAAGCTTTTATATGTGATTTCCATTAAATAACAAGGACTTTAAATATTTATTCAGATTATAACGCACATTTACACAATATTAAGCATCGACGGCAATCATTTGCATTCAATCAAAGCCCAATTTGACCCGAAGTGACCGGTTTGGTAATAAGTCATTGCATAAATTGCACAAAGCCTCAAGCTGCCTAAGGCCACACACATGATTTTCCTACGTAAATGATATCATACGCGTCCGGGAACGACTTATGTACATTATAATCGGTGGAAATAATAGAAAATAAAATAATAAACGTATGTGTAGTTGCGGCGTTACGCTACACATTTCAAAATTATTAAATTATATGAGTCATAAAATTTTATTGCGGCGGTAGACCCTACCGCCCGTAATAGTGTAATATTTTATTAGGCGCTCTAAAATAGAAAGCCGCGAACCATCGATAAATATTGGGTTTGGGCCCTCGATTTATTGGATATCAAGATGATGGTTATAATGCTCGAGATAATGACTCGTGTTGATCGTATCGAGATATTCCACGGTGTTTATTATTTGAATTGATGCATCGATTTTTCGCAAAAAATATATTAATATATTGCAGTTAATCCCGCGGTTTGATCAATCGTTTTGTTAACCCGGTCCATTCTTCGGTTGCACAACGCGCACGCCTCGATATTCTTCAGAAGATTCAACATTAATCACATCGGCGATCGTGGTCAGCAGGAAACCACGATTCACTCAACTTTCTACCATATGGCCGTCTTTCTTCCAAGATTAGACCCGTCCTAAAAGGTGATGGTTTTCACTTGTATTCGCGACGTGACGCGCATGAACTTTGGGACAGATTGGACAATCCGCTTGACAGTCAAACCGCGTCCTGGCACCGACGATAGGAAGTGCAGTCGTGCCGACAGACCCGATTTATTGTCCGGCCATTAAAACAATGTTAAATTTAATGTCGTAATTAGAAATGGAGCTAATTTATTGTCGTTGTGTAACGTCGCTTTATATGGAGACATTGCAATTGGAAAATATCGACTAAACCTCATATATGTTAATTGATTTAACCCGTGTTAAACATGTGGACATTAACATTATTAAATCAAAAAATGGTTAAAACATTTTTTTTGTTCATTTAAACTATAGGTTCCCAAAGTGGGTCACCTGGCTTCCTGAGGGGCCCTAGAGAAAGCTAGGGGTGTAATTCTGGCCCTGGGCGGAGTAGGGAAGCCCTGGGAAGCAAAAAGGGGGCCATGAGGTGCTAATATTTATACCCTTAAAGAATTTTAAAAATCCATTTTTACACGATGTGTATACATGTATATTTAATGTATTGAGAGAGTTTTTTTAAGAAAATTCTTCGAATAATATCATGTCAGTTGAAAAAGTCGGTGTCAAATATATTAGCAGTGCATTGTGTGATATATCGACAACATTTATGGTGATCGCCTGCATCGTTCATTGCAATGCGTAATTACAGCAGTTAACAAAATCAAGAGCGATGCACTCTATGACAAATTTCAATCGTTTGCTTTTGGAGCGGGAGTAGTGGCTCTCAAAAAAAATACTCCCGTAGTTGAATATATATTTTTTGATGTGATATCTAAAATCTAAATAAAAACCAGAAAATCATTCATTTTGTTGAGGCAATACCTATAAGCTAAAACTAATACTTATGCTTAACAAATTCGAAGAAAAAGTTAATTATGTATATTAAAAAAATATTATTAGAGATTATAAATAAAAATCATATATAACTGAAGGAAATACAGAAATAGGTTCTGGGAAAATTCGCCGACTGCAATTTATCGATTGGAAAGTTCACCATCCGGCAAATTTGTCGAAAGGATAATTCACCGAATCGACAATTGCCTAAGATTTAATTAATAAAAATCAAGAAAAAATAGCGTAATATAATCCTTCTAATATAATATTTCTAAATAAATGCATAAGATGTAATTTGTTTTGTATTTTTTTTCTCTTCCACTCTGGCCATTTTTGGTCGAATCTACGTTCTACTCTCATGAAAATCGATATAAAAAGTATTAGTAAAACGAATAAGAAACGTCTATATGGTTTGATCTAATATCCTGTTCAATAAAATACACTTTTTTGGTTCAATTTATTAGCTAAAAAATCATTTAGGCCAAAATATCTGTCTCACAGAGAGGAAAAGCTTCAAGTATGATATTTCTACTGTTTTATATTAGTTAGTTAAATCAATGTAACTCTGATACCATTTAAGTTACGTTAATATTTTTTTTTAGTTGTGTTCAGAAAGGTTATCTCTACGTAAAAAAACTTCTCAAAGTGTGGTCTGCGTATTCGTATACTTGTAATAACACTCCGTAAACATCAGCACCAACGAGGACTCGTAAACGCGTCCCCCGTACTTCTACGTTGGCCCGCGAGAACGCGTTTTCGAGTCTTCCGGACCGCAATGTGTTGAGCCGGCTGATTCTAATTTAATTCTCTACAAGATTTTAGCAAAATAAGTAAAGGTTGCCTACATCCGAAAATATATATCTTATATTTTTTAAACACTTAAGAACAAACGTTAATAGAAGTAAATTTAATTTAAGTAAGGATGACTTATAAGTCGATGAATTTCAGTCGATTAATAGGTGAATTTTCCGGATACCGTGGATAAGTTATTAAAATTTTCTTGCAGTAAATCAAAAATCAGTGTAAATGAAAGATTGTTTTAGAAATCAGAAACGTGTTACTTCAATAATCAATCAATAAGCTTACAAAAGAAATGAGAAAATCTATTATGAACTAGATTTATCTTATTAATTAAATGCTATTATAGATATTTTTACTTTTAAAAAATCGTCTAAATGTGTAAAAACGTCTAAACAAGTTGTGGGTTAAAATATTCAGAACGGTGCTATTCTAAAACCGTGCATTATTAAAATATCCGTGTAAAATAGTATCACGTTCATTAAATAAAAATAATAACGTATTATAAATATTACATTAATTTATAACTATTGCTCAAATTTAAATATAGGGTTACAGTTATAATTTACTAACAGGGGGTTGAAAAAGATTGTCACCTATTCATTTAAATAAAAACAATCTAAACTCCTAAATATCATGCTTGATATTTTTTTACATGTATAATAACATTTTATTATGGTATTAGGAAAAATCTTATCACAATGAAGTGCCACTTCAAAGAAAATGTATTATTTATTTAACTATGATTATAATTCCTAAAATAATAATGAATTGATTAGTATCTTGACATTATTATTTTTAACGCCGGATAATTTTTTGTGTGCGAACAAGCTATTGTTCGACACTATGTCGAGATATCAACGTTAAAGGTTAAATAAAACATTCAGCATTTACTTAATTCGTCAGATTGCCAGTTAAGCCGATGTATTGCAAAAAATATCAGTAGTAGATAAGTATCGCCACATCTATTATCGCTACTTACATCTGCAGGATATTGGGTAAAATATATTTTTTTATATATAATTGCCATTACGACGTTTGTAAACGGTCTGTCATTTCCATACGTAATAAAATAATCTCATCTGAAACAGCAACATCAATAAATGGAGATGGATCAGTTTGCAATTACAAACGCCTAGTTTCGCAACGATGCGAATCGACCTCAAAAAAAAAAATATGAAATACGCTAGGACCGAACCATTAACATCGGGGGCTATCATCAAACACATCTGCGATTGAAATGCAACTTGAATCAAAGCTATTCGGACATGTGAATAGAAAGTCGATACACTTAACATTGGTATGAGATCATTATTTGCGTCAGAAACTACGGGCAGATTTGCTGATTCTACCGACGATTGTACAGCAGTTCTTCACGCACGTACTCCGGTGACTTCATCGCCTTATAGGAAACGCGGCTTGAAAAGAAATTCGCAAAGTCTACTCTTCTTTTTTGGCAACAGTAAACAATCGATAATTGGATTATTATTGGTCGCAAACGGGTTTTAGTCCGAAGATCGTGAGAGATGGTCCGAATATCGATTTCACCATCTAACGATTAACATGCGGAACTGCCCCCTGCGTTCCGTTGCCAGCTTCCTGCGTCGTGACGAAAGTGATAATGGCTCTCGATTTCGGCTGATTTATATCGCAACCGCTGTAATCTCAATAGATATATAACTGAAAAGGATAATTGATTGCGAATCGTCTCGAAACAATCGACTCTCGTTGCATAAACATGTCGATGAGCGAAGCTATTAACCTGTCGAGAGGTTAAATCATGTTTTATTTATTTACTCGGGCTTCAACAGCTCCACGCCACGTATCAATCATCGGATGTGTAAAGTGTCATCGGTGTTAATGGCGGATCTGTTTTTTTTTTGTGCAAAATTACGTAAAATAAGCTATTGAATTACAGCAGCGGAAGTAAAGTTTCGTATTTTTTTTATCGCCGAAATCGAATAATGCATATCGGATTCAAATTTTAATTGGTTGCGTTTATTGTTTGACGCTGAACTGTGTGACCCTTAAGAATGTGGCCATTTTTTTTTTAAAATATCAATAAAATAAATTACGCACATTTTCCCCGGAAGTGAATTAAAAATGTGTGAAAAATTTGTTGAAACTATTTTTTATATGTATTTTAGCATGAAAAATAATCAGATTATTAAGATAATTCCTAATGAATATCATCTGGATATATCACACACTCGCATTCGGCACATCGCACCTGATGCAAGCGAGAACGAACATTTTGCTCGTGTCAACAGCAGGGAATATTATCGTTTTTTTTTTTTTTTTTAGAGTTTAAAAAATATTTTTATTAAAAATGACGATTTTTCTGATAATGGTGAAGAGATTATTAGAATTAATGAACGAAATACTTTTAGAATTGATAGTATTTATATTTTTATGCTGATTGATTAAGTACATAGTAATATTTTAATGAAAAATTATGCCTAAAAATTGAATTGAAATCAGTGTATCTACACATACTAGTGTTTTCCAAATCTTTATTTTTTCTAATTATTTTCTACAAGCTATTATCTACAAAATTTATTCAATTAAAATAATTAATTGAGTAATTAATAAATTGGATTGAAAAATATATTATTTTATCTTTTATTTAATATTTAATTTTAGTTATTATTACTTATCGATTCATTAATCTATAAATGCATTTTAAGACATGATAATTGTAGCTAAATAATAATTATCAGCTATTTATTTAATTGTTATTCTAAATATATTACTTCTTACAAATAGTATTTTTTTTTAGTAAAGTCAATAAAAGCATAGTTTACATTATTTCTTAATTCCCTTACTCAATTAAAAAAAATTCTACAGTAAATAAATCGATCGTAAACCTCTTCATTATATTTTCAACTTCTCTCAAACATATCATAATTTTATCTTTCGAAAAAATTAAATAAAGATGAAAGCTAAAAATTTAAACTAAGCCATTAATTCAACGTCATTGATCATCAAAATTAAAAATTATATAAAATAGTATAAAAAAAGGAATATAGAATATTTTTTAATAAATCAAAGTTGCATATATTTTTTAATTAACATTTTAAAAACATAATAATAAATAAATATCGAAAATTCTACTTGAATATCTGCAGTACACTAATCGTATTAAATAAAATAAATCTGATATATACTCTATGACCTAGGTTTTCAAACTTATTTGACCCATGGCCCCCTTTTCAGACACAAAATTACAAAAACCCCTCTTGAAATTTAGCTTTTTTATATTAAAAGAAACAGAAAAATGTAGTGTACTAATTTTTTATATACTTATGGTGTTATAAATGAGATACGCCAATACTGAAATTGTTGAGTAATTAATATGTATTAAATAATCCTAATGAGAAGGACGAATCTGATGTACTTACTGTCACTAATATTTTCATATTTTCAGTTTTTTATTTGCAATAAAGTTTCATCAAAAAATATATTTAACTACGAGAGTATTTTTTAATTAACTACGTATTACAATGAACGATGCAGGCGATCACCAGGATTTTTTGCAAGTAAATGTTGTCAATGAGTCACACAATGCACTGCCAATATATTTGGCACCAAAGCCTGACATTATTCAAAGGAATTTCCTTATCTTAAAAAAACTCTCTCAATACATTAGGTAGATATTTACACACATCGTGTAAAAAAGGATTTTTAAAATTCTGGGTATAAATATTAGCACCTCATGGTCGCCTTTTTACTACCCAGGGCTTCCCTACTCCCCACAGGGCCAGAATTATCCCCCTAGCTTCCTCCAGGGCCCCCCAGGTGACCATGTGACCCACTTTGGGAACCTATGTTCTATGAGATTATTTATTATTAAATTATTTTTGAATAAAATAATCTAAATTATGGAACAATCTATGTGTAAGTATTATTAAAATGACGATTCGAGGACACCGCGTCCATTTGCGAGTTTTTCATAAATTTTCTTTGGCGACCTTGTCCATTACACAACGCGCATACCGACGCCTAATTTCTAATGTAAGCTCACATTATAAAATATGAAAGTTTCACGGCTCCTAATGGCCGGATTACACGGTAACAGTCGATTGTTGTTACTGCTTTAGTTAAAATTGTTAAACGTTCACGACACTCATTGTCGTAACTGCCAGCGTTATTTGTTTAACACACTGTTATGCACATTCTCTTACCTCGGTGGCGTTTCGCTCGAATAACCAACAGAATTTAAATATTACGATGTAGCGGCGATTTTACCTGAAAATGTATAAAAAAAAAAGATTAGTTAATCCGTTTAATCATTTTGTAATCGGCGTGTAATTATTGCGCAATCGTTTAATTTTAATCAATGAAAATTAATATTACGTCCGATACGCGCTTGGGCAATGCATCGTGTCGAATTATGCGAAAAATATCCGCTGCAAAAAAAATGTATGTATTTTCCTGTAAAATAATTGTTGTTATACAATTTTTTTATCGCGTTCTAATTAAACTGTGCTTATTTTTATAACGAAAGTGAAACTTTTCCGTTGCACAAACGCCTGGATTATATATATATATTTGCCATTGTCATTATTACGCACGTTGGAAATACGCAATACGCAATCGAAACAATTTTTATTTTATCATTATCCGGCGATGCAATTTGCACGATTGGACGCACTTATCAAATTTCACATAAATTATCAATTTATTAGATGACGCGGCCCTAACGCTAATCAGAGGTTTTATAATCGCCATTAGTGCCAAGGAAAATTTGTTTTATGTATGACATCACCAGATGTATAAATGAAAATACAGTGAGTTTTCCTTTTTGAGCAACATCAACAATAACTCGCAATATAAACAATAAATGATTGATTTAGACACGTTAATTCATCAAATATTCAAAAAAATATTCGATGTAATGGATCTAGATGAGAATTCAGTCCCACAAGCTTGGAAAAAATCTATTTGCATCTGCCAAATAATAAAACAATACACTTTAATTTATGCTAGGAGAAATTGTGGCAAAAAATAGTCATTGAAGAAAATGTTGTATCAACATTAGAAGATGAATGAAGACAAAAAACAAATGGAAAAGGATTCGATGACCTGCTTTTAACGAGGTAAAACTAGTCAAAATGTTAGATGAACATATCATGATTAATGATATAGAAAGCTGTTGCAGTGAAGCAGCTATGTTTTACGTTTTTAACAATAAACAATGGTTAGTCTATAAATTATAATTTTTTTTATGTTTATATAATTAGCTAGTTATATTAGATAGGGTTTATTTGGGAGATTTTGATTTTTCGCGAATAACTCTATTAATATAAATGTTAGATATCACAAACTCTTTGTATTTGTCTAAAAAAGCCTAAAGAATAAATATATAATGAATTTAAAATTTTGTATTGACTGTAATTGTGAAAAAAATAAAAACAACAATATTCGCCGCAGTTGCTATGCGCGCTATGTTTTGTCTTGCTCGCATCTGGTATTTTGGGCCGAGTGTGAGTAAAACGTGCGAGTGACACATGCTGCAAGAGCTCAGTCTGCGGCGAGACATCGTCGAGAGCGTTGTCATATATGCGTCATATTGATTTGTCAAATAATCTAAAATACGAAGCAATTTATGAAGCATCTAATGAATAACTATTTTTGACTTGAAGTGCTTGGGGTCTCTGAGATACCCCCTTCGGTTAGGAAAAAAAATATAATACCAACGACTAGCTAATGTGTTATATTAGTATCTAACGAAACTTTTTGTTTATTATTACTTGTTTTCACGTTTTGGGTCGGGATCATAACTTAAAAAAATCCTTTTCCATTATCTTAGCTAATTGCAGGTTCTTGTAAAGTAGAGCAGCTTTTTATCCATTGGTCATTATATCCGATTGTGACATAACACTATGTCCTTTTGCGTCACAATGTACACCGGGACGTAACAACGAACGAAATTGAAATAATTATAAAATTGTTTTGTTCTGAGAATCGTCGCAGAACAAATAATTAGTGTAAAAATAAGTAATAAGTAAAAAATCATTATAGCAGAGTTATACAAAATATAAAAAAAAAAACAGTTGATACACTTGTCCCTGACGTATCTTGACATTTAGAGCTGATTGCACGCTTAATTTGTTGATAGCTGTCGAAATGATTTCATGCGCTCTGATTTATACGCGATTTTTTACTTGAGAAAAAAATGGTAAATGTGAATCGAATTTTTGTCAAAAAATAACACCATTATGATGCCGAAGCCTCTGTATTCGCAAAAATGTTTTATATATTTAAAGATATGCTATTAATTCTCCTGATTTCTCTCATTTACTATTAACTATCAGTAATAATTAATATATATTTTTATTACACAATAAAACGATTGATTTCCATTTCCTATTTAAGAATGTAAAAAAAAATCTTTTTCATAATAGAGAATAAATATCTCGCAGTACACATTCCCTTCCCTTCCCTCCCCTACCGCCCCGCTTCCACTCAACACACGACGCTGGTAGCGCTGACGAGTTGACAGCGCTCTTACTCTACACCGCGCAAAATATATAATTAATAGATACATATATAAAAATATATGTTTCCTCAAATTGCATGGGGGTGCTGTAGTCATTTTCTAGCGAAGCGATTAGTATTTTTTTTAAATCCTATAAAAACGTATGCGTTTATCATGAAACAATGACAACGAAGGAGTGTATTATTATGGTGATTCAAATATGACAGTTTATATTGTTTGGATTCACTCGCAGTGAGTCATCTAACAAGGGGATTTTTATATTCACTAAATAGATAAGTGGCCTGTCAGTCATTCGACAACTATTTAGTGTGGACATTGCAGTGGTGTCATACCGAATCCTTGAAATGGAAAATCAAAAAGCTTATAATCGTCATATGATGCTTTGGGAATTAAAACAAAGCACTAGTGCTAGAGCGACGATCAAAAATATATGCAGTGTATACGGGGAGAGCCGGATAATCGATCGGGCAGTTAGAAATTGTATTGTGAAAGATAAACTAAGGGTGGGTCATCCTTCCGACTTCAATGACAACATTTTAAATGCGATATTGAAACAAAATCCACGTCAAACGACAAGGGAGTTGTCAGAGAGACTCAATACGTCATAATCTACAGTTTATCGCCACCTGGAAAATTTGGGGAAAGTCTGCAAGTTAGGCATATGTCAAATAAGTCAAATTTAATGTCTCACGGCATTAAATAGAGCCTTTTTTGGACAGGACAATAACAGGCGATCATCTATGAAAATATTTGTCCGCAGAAAAAAATGGTTGGATAAAGATAAACCACCCCTAACTGACCCTTAAGCCTATATTTATGACAAGAAAACTTTATTGTGTGTATGGTAGGATCGTTGAGGAATAATCCACCACGAGCTGATTACTGCGAATAAATTCAGCAGCCGCAAAGAGTTCATGAAAAACTATTGGAAAAGCGTCTTGAACTCGTCAATCGAAAAGGCGTTATCCTGATCACACCGACAAAAGTGATTCAAGAAAAAAATCTGAAGCTCATCTGGTCTGTTTTTCCACATCCATTCTACTCCCCAGATCTTGCTTCTACGGACTACCACCTTTTCTGTTCCTTACAGAATTTTTTGGATGAAAAAACTTTCATTAATTCAATCCAAATCCACTAATCCAATTTTATGAGAAGGGTATCGATAAGTTGCCAAAAAGATGGAAGGTTATTTATGACTCAACCTATTTTTTTATTATGTTTAATACAGCTTTGATCAAATTTGAATTAAGGTTTATAACATTTTATTAAACCGATGCTAAATTTTAAAGGCAGTATAGGTCACACAGTCGCATAATGCATTTATAATTATAGTTTCGTATTAAAAAAAATATTACTGTTATGAAGATATGTTACATGGCATAATATACATGTGATCTAACGTTGAAATACAGGTATAGCACGATCAATTATCGATAGAAAAAAAAAATAAAAAAACATTACTAAATCTTTGCTTTATTACATTGTGGATTGTGCAAATGGACAGTTTAAAAATGAAATATCGGCATATGTTCTTGATTTTAATAAAATTACTTATCTGATTAATTCGTATGGAATCCATTAACTAACCCTTTCAAGCCGCTCGCACAAACAATCAATTAAGATGTCAAAATCATATTTTTATTATAATCTCGCGGACGAATCTGACCCCGTGACATTTACGCAGCATCAATTACATAATTGATGATTGATTCGGCGAGAGTCCCTCGCGGATTCCTGCGAGACGGCGATCCAGGCCAGTGCGATTAAGTCTGCGAATCGCATGCGCATTACCATACGCATCTCTCTGCGCAACCGAGCAAGTTTCCATAATGACAGCAATAACGAACCGATTTGGCAACGGACTCTCGCGACGGACTGATGGTCCGAGATCGAATTTGCACAACAGATGATCGACGGCGACGTCCTCGCCGGCGGATTACTCGGCGTCGGCACGTCTTCGGCGGATAATCGACGCAATCCGCCGGGAAAACTCTATCGTGCATAAATTATAATGCATTAGCGGCGCTTTTGTCGCAACCGCAACACACGTGAGGGAAATTCCGCGTTTCGGCGAAATTTGCATTTTTTTTAAGTTCACCTAGTTTCGACCGGAGCCAATCAATTATCGCCAATGTTTAATGCATATCGGTCGATTCGAGTGTGTTGTTTATATTTTATTTATTTATATCGGCCATTGTGCAAACGTTGCAATGATTTTAATCGAATACAATTTGCATACGTTAAATGTAAAATTGAATTTTAACGAGGATTTGTAACACATTTAATGCGGTTAATTGTAAATTACTGTGTCGATAAGTTTATACGTGTAAATGAAACCAACTACGCACAACAACCAATTAGGCAAGGATAGATTTTCAGATATTTAAAGGGTAAAATGACGAAACCAGAAATTAAAAATGACATCAGACATTGTAAGCTTTTTTTTTGATCAGGGATTGAATGCCAGCAAAGCCAATAAAGCTATTAAATAAATTTATGATGAACGTATATGTCAAATTACATTTCAAAGAGTATAATCGGGAAGTAGAAATCAAAAAGATGCACCTGAATCTGGACGATCTTCTCAATTTAATGATGACATATTGAGACCCCTGGTTAAGTTGGATCTTATATTAACCATTGAGGAATTATAGCAGAGACTCTTTAAATATTCAAGGCACTCTGTGCAGTAAAACAAATAAAATGGAAATATGTGAAGATGATCCAAGTGAAGATGATAAATTGATCATTTACGATAACACAAGTCAAAAAAGGCAACGGCTTTCTGCCAATTAAATCACCGTTTCGACCCCAAAGCCTGATTTAATACTCGGAAAAGTAATTTTGCTCATTTGGTGTAAGGGATGTAAGGGATGTAAGGAAAAAGATTAAACGATAAAATAAAAATCAAACGTCCAGTTTTGTTTAACAGAAAGCGAATAATTCTTTATTACGATAATGGATACCCTCATAAAGAGAATCATGACCCAAGAAAAAATTCAGGTGGTAAACAGAGAGATTCTGCCTAACCCTTCGTATTTCCAGAACTTGCTATTTTCAGGGCCATGGAGCACACTTTAAGAGAAAAACTATTTTCGAAATACTATTCAACTGAAATCAAAAATTTCGTTTCAAACGAGAATTTCGATTGTAACCCGGAAAGTTAAGGAATTGAAAAACTCCAAGGTAGTTTCTAGCAATGTTGGAAATTATGTTTTTAAATAATTTGTAAAAGAAAAAACTTCAATTTTACTTCCATAAAAAAATGCGCAATTACTTTCGGGTTTTTAATATAATATAAATTTATTAAATAAATGTTTAATTTCCGTTATCATTATTCCTAAATATATTCCCTAAAGAAATTGCATATATATTTTTTAAATTAAATTGTAATGTTTTTTAAAAAAATATGCATAAACGATAAATTAATTAAAAATGTAGTATAATATTGTAATTTGATCATCATAATACAAATTAATTTAATTATGATTTTAAAGACCAGTACTATTTGGAAATTTAGCTAAAAATATTCATGTTTTTCATTTTTAAGTGGAAAATGCATTACAGAGTTTAGAATTTTAAATGTTTATACATCACAAAATGCATTGAAAGTCGGGCAATTTGATATAATTATGACAGATAAGACATTCCTAATCCTAATATTGTAGATACAATACTGAAGAAATCTTTGAATACATCAGGTAGAAAAATCCCAAAGCATATATTAAAAAATATATCATCTTTTCGGCAAGCCTATACTAATAATAATAGTCGCTTTAATTAAAAATATAGAATAACTACTGAACACAATTGTGTGATACTTAATTTCATAATAGAGGAAATGACTGTAATCTTCAACTAAAATTAATACAAAATCAATATGAGGCTGATGATTATTTTATCACCACGTTTATCATGACATATTTTGATAAAGCTTTTAACCTAGCCCTATTTGGAACCTTAGTTTTGGAATTTTCTCGAATAACTCATTTAATATATATTTCCTAAATATTAAAAACTTTTTTGTGTTTGTCTAAAAGGGTCTAAAGAATAAATATTATAAATAATCATTGTCTCCAATTGCGAAAAATAATATAAACAACAATATTTGCTTCTATAGCCATGAGCGCGATGTTTTTTTCGCTCGCATCCGGTGCGTTGTGCCAAATGCAAGTGAAACGATGTCTTTTACTCGTCATACTGATTATGAAGCTTTTTTTAAAAAAGTCAAGATATTGATGAAGATTTCATTATGATCCAATTAATCATATGAGAATAAATCTCTAACAAATAATAAATACAGGGATGCATTTTTGCAATAATGTAATATTTGTTCGATTATTATTTCATTTCAATAATCATTAAGTTTACGGTATGCCATATTCATATTAATATATAAAAGCGGCTAATAACTGTAGTATAATAAGCGATTAACTGTAATCTAAACGATAGATTCTCTTTCATCAGCATATGACATAATTGCGACTCATTTCGGACAGAAAGAAAATTGTAATTCGACCATATTTGTCGCACGTGAAAAAAAAGTTATGCACCGGAGCCACAAGGTTATACAATGGGATATTATCTCAGAACAATCCTGAATTTTTGGTAATTGCGATAACATTGAATAATTCAACGGACCGCGCATTAACAGTTGGCATGAAATCGTGACCAGACTACGTACGGACGATTTAAAATTACACATGCAAAAACGACTAATGCCATGATACACTGTTGCGAAATTCATTTTTTTACAATTGACGCTCTTCTAATAGGCGTAAAAAAACATAGAGATGATATACAGCATCAACTGTGACAGTAATGTATTCAGACGCGATACAATGAGCAATTTTTATTGATATTTTAAATCCAGTTAGATCGTAACGGCATCGATAGTATCGCATTTGGATATGACGAGGCACTCCAAGAGGATGGGCGTAATGTGTTGTATAACACTGTGGGCAATAAGGATAATGGATCGTTTTACATAATACATTTATTATAGGCGGACCTCAGCTTTCGCACATTCGACTTTCGCACAATTCGCACATTTTTGAAAAATAGTTTTTTTTCAAAAATTGTTTCCAAAAGGCACGTCATAGTAATAAATGAAATGGAGAAATCTTTGTGTTATTGAATAAGTAATCAAAATCAAGAAAACATCTCTCTGGGTACTTCAATGATTCAAGCTAAGGCTCTTAGTTTGCATAAAGATCGAAAGGCTAGACTAAACGAAGATTCTAACACAGTGCGATTCTAACGGCTGGTTTTCAAATTTTAAAACAAGGTATTCTTTACACAATATTAAATTCACTGGAAAATCAGCTGATGCGGATGAAGATGCTGCAAAAGACTTTATTTCGTCATTGTCCAAAATTATTGAAGATAGAGATATACCGCCTCTAGTCATTCAAAATGAGACTGGTTTATTTTGAAGAAGATGCTACGTATTGCATTTCATCAAAAAAGAAGACGAATCAGTTGCCCTGATCATAAACCTTCCTAGCTTAATAGTGAAGATGTTAATGAGATGAGTTGAATCTCATTCCTGAACCCTTCGACTAATGAATTTCTAATGGACCGACAAAGGGCGAAAATGAGTATGATTGAAAGTAGAGAGAAGAACCGAAGAATCATCAAGACCTTAACAATAAAAACTATGAACGAAGCTTTTACATCTCAGAGACATTTTTTTAATATTATATGTGATCCCAATGGAGAACGCATATCTCAAGTGCGATCCATAATAGTACTGCATATTACAGAACTCTCTATGAAGAAAAGAAAAAAGTATTAAAATACCACTAACCCTTGACAAGTTTATTAGGAGAATATAATTTTTATTTAATATGTACATAGTTAGGTATAATTTTTTGTGTGTTTCTTTTTTATTTTTTACATCCCTCTACTTTCGAACATTTAACTTTCACACACATTTCCAGGAACCAATCATGTGCGAAAGTCGAGGTCCGCCTGTATAACATTGGGACTACCCGAAAGTTCTGTCCGTTTTTAGACAATAAAATAATTTTTAAAAAATGCGTAATCCATAGAGGCGAAAAATTAAATCGGTGCTTGTCTGATATTGTTTTTGAATTTTTTGCTCTGCAAAAAATATTGTAAGGACAGAAACAAGTGATAATCGGAGGGTGCTAGGTCCAGGGTGCATGGTGGATGCGACAGAATTTCCTAGCCTAGCTCTGCGAGTTTCTGGCGAGTCCTCAAAGCAGTATGTGGCCTATCATTATCATGAAGCAGGATGATGTCCTTCTTATTCAACATCGTCAGCCTCTTTTCTTGGAGTTCTGTGTTTAAATTATCCAATTGCTGACAGGACATCTCCGAATTCAGCTTTTCGTTCGGTTTCAACAGCTCAAAATGTATTAATCCTCGAATGTCCCACCATATACATAACATTCTCTTATTCAGACTTAACTTCGGTTTAGAGGTAGGGGGCAGGTTTTCCGGATTCACAATAAAAATGTTTTTATAGGTAATCCACTTTTCATCCTCAGCTATCATCCTGTCTAAGAAGGGTTCGAATTTTATGGTTCGAAATGGTTTGTTGAGCTGAATCAAGCCTTTCTGCAATCTCAGTTGTTATCAAAAAAGGATTTTACTCTAACATGATAATAACATAACTTTCGGGTAGACCCAATATAAAAAAGAGAAAGCATAATCATCACATAGGTCAAGTGCGAAAGTTTTAAGCGTATAGAGTATTCGCATATAAGGCCAATGCTTTTAAATTAATGCATCTGGATATCGGATGACATTTTTTTTTTCTTTTCGCGGCGTTGTTCGTACGAAAGTAAATTCTGCAAACGATTCCGCTTTCAGCAATCCAACGGCCGATCAGATTGCGTAAATAATTTCACAACGATTGACGAGGTCGCCGGGTCACCCTGTATATATATATATATAAACATCACACACGGTTGCCGTTAAAGGTTCTGTTAAAGGTCACGTCAAAACAACAGTTCCGACAGGTACGTGGGTGTCGAAATGGCGACAACCGAAAACAATGCAACACCATTTTTTTGCCTTCGGTTAGTGAAAAAAAAAAAGGCCGACAACGAAAGTAAACGTCCGAAATAGGAGAGACGAGAAGCGATGGTCGTGATTGTTTTGACCCCAACGGCAATTAATAACGGCAGTCGATGGTCAATCACCTGTTATTGATGATCCGCTGTTTGGATAGATCCGATAGATCTATTTATCGGCGTACGCGTCCATCATATTTTTTTATATATATATATCACTTTCGAACGCGTTTAACTTTACATACAACTAGAAACCAGGGCCGGATTTGATTAATATTTAATTATATTGCGAAACGCAATTACATTTTTAACTTATTCTTAAGTAAATCTCGATTGTCTTGCCTTGAACGTTTCAACATATCCAATATCAATTAATTGTTAATTTATTTTTATTTCGGACAACACTGGTAGTACATAGATCAATTAATACGAAATAAGGTTAATCGTCGACATTGTCTTATTCGGGTCATTGTTGGTATAAAATTTGATTTATGGATTGTTTTACGATCTCGACCCAATGCAATGTATCTATTGGTTTCGTATGTCATCATGGCTTTTGATACAACAACCAATTTTGCATGCAAAAAAATATATTGATTTATGATTTTGCAAATAATATTCGCAATATTATATATTTTACAGGGTTATCTTGAAAAAATGTAAGTTGAAGTATAGTAATATAGTACCCAGATTGGTTCAACCTCTTGGCGAAATCTAAAAGGAATAAATGACTCATTGTCATATATTTTATATTTATTATCTTATTCAGGTCTTTATACAGCCCCTAGTAGCATATAATTAAGAGGGGTTGTTGTTTGGCTTAAGTATGAAGACAAGTTATAAAAAATAATGCTTATAAAAGGAAAAAAAATATTCTTAGTAACCATATTATAAGAAAAAATATGTAATTTTAAAAGTAAAACAAAAAAATATTAGGCTACAGGTTTTACACTTCAAATTCACCCTTTTGCATTCAAAATTAACCTATTAACTTCTACAGTTGAGCCTGGCGTAAGTAATTGAACTGTTGATGCCATATTCTATCAGAAGAATGAAAAAATAACTTATTTTCTCAACTCTTATAGAGGACCTTTATTTATTTTTTATAAACGTGAGTTTAAAGAAAGCTTCACAACTTGTTATCGGGATTGTTAAATATTACACAAATCTGTAAAAATCTCTATGAGATTTCTTTTATATATGATCTGAGACGTATTTAATACTTTCTTCAACTATATTTGAAATTGCTTAAATTAATTAAATTAATAGTTCTTAAACTTTTCCTCATCTACTTACATCTGATATTAAACAATCTAACTATTCATTTACTATAGTAACACGTAATTTATCTTGTCCTACAAAGCCGAAAATATAAAATAAAGACTAAAGTCTCTGGGGCCCATTTGGGGCACCTAACAATCAGAGGCCTTATACTCCAGCATCATAATCATTTCAATAAATCCGCCATTGTTTCACTATTTCCACTATGTTACCCATTTTAATGTTACTTAATCCCATTTTCGTCATTAATTTTTATAAAACTAATCATAATATGCATTTTTAAAATGCATTGGAGAGAAGAATTTTGATATAGACTTATTCACGAGTATAGACAGGGATTTGAATTCAGTAAGAAAAGAAAGGAAATCTGTGTTTATAATAAACAAAGGTGTACAGTCAACCCTCCTATAGCGTTTGCGGTGGTTTTTTGTATAGCGTTCCCTCGTCAGGAGCGTCATTGAAAATATAAAAATATAAAATGGGTGAAATGCTTGATTTGCTTCAAATCGCAAAGAAAGTTGAAAAAACCTAACCACAAATTTTGTATGGGTGCCTAACTTTCTAAAGCGTTTTTTTTCTATAGCGTGGTTCCTATCTGAACGTTATAAAAGGGTTGACTCTATTTGTTTTTTATCTAAAAAATATATTTATTTGGGATTGTATCTTTTAAATGTGATGATATAAAGCTTGGCTGCAAAACACTGAGGTGTACTGGATTTGGGGTACGATTATTATCTTGTATATTATAATTTTATTTTATAAAGATATATACCTGGTACTTCGTAATATTTGTTATCAATCGTGTAAGATGGTTGTTAAATAATGTCCTTAAATTATTTAGCTCCATTGCTCTTCCTGAATCTGTGCGATATTGATCTATCAATAAATATTTGTTTTTGTTTTTTTTAATTAATAGGCATTTGCTTATGAATATCGAAAAAATAAAGTGAGAAAGCAGATACTTGTATCTAAGGATCTTATTAGAAATTTGTATTAAGGCTGAAAGGTCTACTATTTATCAGAATTTTATTCGTAACCAACTTTTTAGGTATATTTTCAGTGTGTGAGTGTTTTCTAAATATTTTTAATATTAATAATGAGATAATATATTCTACATATAATAATATATTAAAAAAACTACTATCTAAAATAATAATCTGAAGTTACAATTAAAATTTTTCACCAATTTATCTTTATTATAAAAAAAATTATCTAAATGGATCTTTTTAAATGTTATTAATTTTAATACAATCATTAAAACGTCTGATACGAATTATTCCGAATAATTAAATGAGAGTTTGAGAAAAAATCAATGCCATTGGATTACTTTTATATTAATTATACATAACATTTTGAACGTATTTTTTATTTTAAATAATCTTGATCCAATTCTAATCTTCTAAATGTTATTCCGTAATATACATTTATCAACTGATAATCTAAATTTTGAAACTAGATAGTTTTGGGTTATCAAATAATCTCGTACGTTTATTCTCGAGTTACTTTAGACTCAAACAATATGTGACATACGACTCCCAAACCTCGTATGTTTACGATACACCTACAAGTATTCCGCAGGGATCAAATTTAGGACCTTTATTATTTATTTTATTTATAAAGATATTCACTGGGTTCTTCAATGAACATTTTCAGTTTTCGCAGACGATTTAAAAATATTTCGATCTGTTACTTCAGTGGAAGATGCCCTTTCATTGCAGCTGGACATTGATTCTTTGCGTGATTGGGCAAAATCAAAGCAACGACATTTTCTGTATCAAAGGAGCCCATAATCTTTAATTAAAGCCTTGGGAACGTAGCTTTTCTTAAGCAATCGTCTGTTAAAGATCTGAATATTTTGTTTGATTCTAAGTTAAAATTTAGTTTACATGTAGCTTCGGCTTGAGATATTCTCATCACATACGTAGTACCTTAGTACGTACGAGTGCAATACGATGCATTGGTTCGGAGCTTGCTTGAATCAGGTTCCATTATATGGGCGCCTTATGACGTCTCGAATTCCCTCAGATTAGAAAAGATACAGAAGAAATTTCTTAGGTTTTTAACGTTTTTTGAACCTTTACAAAACCATTCTCCATCTCAACCAATCCGATGCCATATCACTCTATCTTTTAGCTTGATGTACAGAGTACAGTCATTAAATCCTGGCCTTCATTCGCTTCGAGGACACGAAAGCTTGATTGCAATAAGCCTTTCTAGCATCCTTGAGATGAGACCGACTCACCGGACAGAGTCTGTTCACATAGACCATAACTATGGATGAAATATCTCTGCAGAACGCCTCGTTTCTGGCTTGAGTCTCCACCTTCTCGTAGTCCAGAAAGTGAGTACTTGAGCAAGTGGATTGTTTACCCACCTGCTGTCAGACACTAAAAGATATTCCCAGTCTTATTGCTTCCCGTTTATCTTTACATGAGGGAGTTTGGATTCTATCCAAGTTTATACCCCAGCGCATAAGTACAGGGCTCTCTGAGGTATGTAATCCTTGAGAAAAGAAGGTCCCTCGAAAACCTCTATCTATCGAGCTCGTTCGCTTGTGCTTTTTCTTTTGCCAAATGTGAGGACAGGGTGCTCTCAGAAACTCTCCGGTAATCAGAGCTATTACTCTGCTCAACCACTTGGTCGAACATGTAGATATATTTGATGTCAAATATCGCCGTTTTGTAGATATTTCATATGAGATCTTATTATTGCAATTTTTGCACGAGTACATCATTGCGATTTTTCGCTCGATGTGTAAATTAACAAATCAATACCGCAATAGAAACGCATATTTGTATGGAAGCTCAAATTTCAATGCATTTCTATGCATATTTAACACACATTTCATTTTGTCAATTGTGTCAAACAGCCTACTAAACGATATTCCGTCACCGGTCAACAATTCAAAAACTTCAATTACACGGTTTCATTTGGAGCCATCGTCATTCGCAACAGTGGATAGCCCAGTTTTCTTCGGCGACAACAGGCGTCGGACAATGCCGCATTCACCGCGAGACCATCTCGAATGCAATTAGCAAAGGATGGCACACGCGACCTTCACGTTTCGCATTTCAGTTGAATAAATCCACTAAGACGTCCATTCATTAACCAACAATGAAATCGGACAAAAACAATGCGAATGCAGACAGTCGCAAATGTTGCGCAAATCTGCTTTCGGCCATTCTTCGCAGAACAGAGAATGGTTAACGGGTTCAAGGATGAGAATTTGTGTATGCATGTGTACGACGGCGGATCAAAACGTGATCGGGGATTGATATTAAATCAACGAGTTACATCTCGAACAATGCAAAAATGCATTGAGAATTTGCCAAAAGCTAACAGTTACTTTTGGACCCGTTATACCGGATCGTGTGCTATTATTGGCTGTCCATTGTGATCGGATCATCGACAGCGATTCGATATCAATTTTCAATCAACAGTAAAGACGAATATTTATATATTTTTGTCATCAAACCTGTATAATTAACGATTCAAAACAGGATGCTTACATAATGTCTTTCAATGTCATAGATAGCATACATATTCAATAGTGTTATTTAATCGTTTAACGTTAAAAACAGCCTCGAATGCTCACTTCTGTTCGTGCATTAAATTTGGAAACAATAAACGTTGGCCCAGTTTTTTGTGTCACACAACAATGGATCATTTGATACGGATCTATATATCTTTTTTATTATCTTCACAGTTCCCACGTACGTAAAACTCAAGTAAATTCGATGGAAACGATTCGATTTGAATACAAGAAAAAAATAGCTAATAATTTTATTGGTGTCTGCAAAAGCTGGCAAGGACGTGCCACAAAGACAAGGCCGTCCAATAAAACAGCACTGTCGTAACATATAAATAAAAAAAAAACGAGATCATAAGATTAAATAAACTGTTTTACAGCTATTAGATAAGACGCGATCGTGATCGAGATAATAATGCGTTTTTTTTTATTAATAACAGTCACGGTTTCTGTGTTTTTTAAAGTCGTTCATTAAAAAACGGTCGGATATCTATCGTATAATGCGGAGGATAAAAAGTGGGCGATAGAATCGGCGTTTTTTAAAGACCGGAAGTTGCGATGACAGTGTCGGGGAAAAAAGCGGTGATTTATTTATTTTTGAAATATGAGGAAATCGAAAGTTGTGCGGAACAATGCATGACATAATTGCAAATGGATAAATTCATATATCACTAACGGCGAACGTAACTGACAATAAATGGCCAATTAATGAACGGAATTTTATTGTCGTTATTATATATTCGTGATAAGCGATTATTGGTATTATTGGTTTCAGGTAAACGAATTTTCCGGGCAAAGTAACCACATGTGACGCAATTCAAAGTACGCGATAATTAAATAAACATGGCTGACGTTCTTTGAATTTTCTTTAAATAAACCACTATACAATAATCGTCATTTTTATTATTACATTACAACCAAACCAAAAGATTTTTGATGATAGATTTGGAAAATTTATTAAACAAATGAATAGAGGAATTAAATTAATCCCAAATCAATCGTGGGGATTATTTCAAATCTCAAATATTGAAATAAATTTAAAGCAACTAAAGATCGGTCTAAAATAGCCCTAAAATGATTATCAAATCGACTAGTGAAAAGGTAGAATCAACTGAAAAATATCCAAGAGTTCTGTGAAATGTTAGAAAGGGAAAATTATTCACCAATTTATTTTTGAATGACTCGACTTATTCAGACTATTTTTTTGGATTCAAAGTGTCAAGGATCGTTTAGTTTTTTTTAGTTATTGCAAATTTAATCATAATAAACGTAGAGGCCAAACAAGAAAATCTGGATCCAGTTGGACCCCTTATAGGTCGATGAGAGTTTAAAAAGGGTATCGAATATTTCAGGGATCGAAGATAATATTTTCTGTTTAAAAAAAATATATATTATTATATTTTATTTAGGCATAGATTTATTCCAATACGCCATTCATTCATATAAATATTTGATAGAGATTCTAAATATGCAGGAGTAATGAGTGTCACACTAATATTCCCTCCAGTGTCAAACCACGACACTGGTTAATTTTTAATTTATATTTAATATATTTGCAACTATACCCTAATCTACTAAAAAGTTCTTACACTGAAATGTCCAAGAATTTTCATTAGAGAGGATTAACAGACCACGGTTCGCTTCTAATTTTCTAATCAGACACATTATGCTATATGCAAATATTTATTTAATAATATGCTAAATAAATTACATCGAAAAAACGTGAATCTCATTCAAACTTGAACAGTTATATTCGAGTTTTGGTCCAAAATGCATTAGTTTATTTCCATAATAATCGAAATGATTTTCTGTACTTTATATATTATTTATATATTACTTTATATATTATATAGCTCTCTGTTGTTCAAAATGATGAGATTAACCCTTTGATTACTAAGAATTTTCTTAGCGAACTTGCGAAAAAAACGAAGCGATTTTAAAGCGTTTATTAGTACTTAACTTGACTTTACATAATTTTTATCCTTTTTTGCGCTAGATTGTAAAAATAAAATTATGTTTAAAACTAATATTATTAAAATATCAAAAGTCCAAATCTTTTTTATGGAATACCAAAAAAAAAATGCATAGGTGGTTGATATATAAACCTTAAAAAAAATGTTTAGATGAGCGTCGAATATTCGACGCTTAGTAACCAAAGGGTTAATGTTGATAAAATTCAAATCTACACTGAGCACTTGAGAAACAATTAAAAGAAGATATCAATGCCTTAGATTTGGAAAGTTGAGATTTTTAGAATTTGGAATATAAAATCAATTTTCAAACAAGTGGCTATGCCAATTTTTTGTTTAAAGACATGTTAAAATAACCAATATCAACGAACCATTGAATTTAGCTTTTCCGAGTTCTGACTTGGATAAGTCAGGATTTAGTCACGTTCACAATTTATTAGGAAAAACGAGATTTTTTTCATATTCTAAGTTTCATGTGCAATTATTTATAAGGGTGTTAATGTAAAAAATCATTATATTAAAAGTAGTAGATGTAAGAAGAGTTTGGGAACCAATTTACTTAGATATTAAAATTAATGTTTTAGTATCAAGAATCTGATTTTTAATATTTATTTAAAAAATATTCTTAGTATTTACAGAAATAATTCTATATATTTTTTATTAAACAAATAATATCATTTTTTAAAATAGATTCATATTATAGTTAAGATTGGCAAATACATAAGTAAATACAAAAAAATACATATATATTTCAACCGCAAAAATAAATATGCGGTTTTGAAAATTAAATGACCCACTAGGCTATTTTACTTTAAAGAGCTATAATATTTTTAAATTTACAGGAAACAATTATGTTTATTACGAGACAGCGATAATTAAACAACACATTTTGATTGCAAATTAATTCAAAATTAATTTATTTTCGGTAATTACGACTCATGAAGATCTAAAAATAAACATATCCTTAATCTTTATTTATTGCAAATTTTCTACACGATAATATCTAATACTGTGCAAATAAAAACATGCGAATATTAGAAATAATGATGAGAAATCGTATTACTTAAAAAAAAAGTATATGTCATATATTTACATATATATAATAAATATATAATTTTCCTGTTCATCATTAATATTTTTCCTTATTTTCCGATTTATTTAAGCTATGTCGCTAGTGTAAATTAAAATCAAGGATTAATTATGCAATATCTAGAATTATGAGAAAAAATTAATAGTATGCAGGTCAAATATGTTCTTTCATGAAAGAATATTAAAAGTTAATTCAGAAATGGCAAAATTAGGATTAAATTGTATGAGATTTGATAGCTTAGATTAATATTATGATTTATGATTTAGAGTAGAATTATTAGAACAGGCGCAAGTTTTTTTAATAAAATCATAGGTTATAGGCACTATAATTAAAGTATTGAATTATTTTAATCTCTCTCGATTAAAATAATCAATTTAATAGAATAAAAAAAATTATCCTCATGAAAAAAATCTAAGAAATAATTTTAACCTTCATCGCGAAAACACGAAGTGGTTTAAACGGAATAAAATTATTTTATTTATTTCTTGATTTCACACGGTATACTTCAAGGATATAATATAGAGCGATACGTTGATAACGAATGCAGACCCGGATTAAGGAAAGCAAGGTCATCCGGTACATTTTTCAACAGTTGCCGGGCAACGCCCAGCCTTCGACGTAATTGCGACAATGGACAGCATAGTATTAACATTTTATTTTTTATAATCGTATCAATTTTGTATGATTGAAACCGAAAATTGGCTATTTATCGCCGTTTTCGTGGGTCAAATTGGCCCAATTAAGACGAACAATATATCTCGACACAGCGAAGGTTGGCTTTTATTTTTTTGCAATTATCTCGATCCGATCGAGAATTGTTATTAAGACACGATAATTCGATTGTGCAATAGGAAGTAAATTAACAATCACAAAAATAGTCAAGTTTAAGACAATATATTATTTTTATTCGGAGCGCGTCACGACTTTAATGTAATATAATATCTATGCCAAAAAAATGCGAAAATTTATTATACGCGATTGTGCAACCGCGGAATAATCTAATAATAATTAGATCAGATACTCTCAAATGGCAGTCGGTTATGTCACGTTCGATATTGTTGTCGGTCTGTTTATTCTTGTTGCAAAACTGTGTAGAAAATCGCAAAATACCACTAATCGATTAGTGTCGTTGCGTAATGCAGAAAATTATGATTGAATTGTTTACTTGGATTTATTCGTTATTTCCCTATTGTATACAGTTTTGTTGAAAATGAGCGAACAATCCATGAATGAATATGCGCCAAAAAATTAATAAATTACAAAAGAAACAATCGCCAAAACATGTCTGTACCAATTAAACAAAACAAACCATTGACAACATAATTCAACAAATTGCGCGACAAGGCTGAATAATTATGTACGTGCGAACAATCGCACAATGATAGCGAAAAACAAACGCCCGATTCACACATGTTTGATTTTTCAAAAACAAATAACAGCAAAACAAACAATAATTCAATGCACATATGCAAATTCGGTTTCGCAACGATCCTCCCGCTGATTGAATCGATTAAGATCGCTCGAAGGCCGGCGGTTCCATTGTCGACCTGACACTGACTTTGTTCCGTTTCAGCATACTCGATGCTCTCGCATTAAAAGTGTTGTATCGCCTCGTGAAATCGATGCATCGTTAACGTCGACAATGGATGGAAAATGTGTATCGACTAGAGATTATGTGGTCGTTAAGTCGGGATTTTCTCAATCGTCGCATTCCGACACATGTGGTGCAATTGAACTCAACATAACATTCCGATAATCAGCGCTGTGTACTGAAAGTAAAAGTTTATAGGTCGTCGGTAGCATTGTGGTTTCGTAAAATTAAAGGTCACTTTATATGATCTTAAGTACAAGTAATCAAAGGTAAGATTCATAAGCAAGAAACGTATCTAACCATTTAATAATAAATAATACAAAATGCAAATTTGCCAATGATTCTCATAAAGTTTCCTCATTGTCAATTTCCTTATATTTTATAGGTTGATTCATAAATAACTTCCGTATTTATTGTTTGGATAAGCCTGGAAAATTTGGGGAAAGTCTTCAAGTTAGGCACATGGGTACCACATGATCTCAGTGACTGAAATAAGTCAAATCTAATGTCACCTCTCACGGCATAAAATCGATCCTTTTTTGGACAGGACAAGACTATGGAAATTTTGTCCGCAAAAGAAAATGGTTGGCTAAGGATCAACCACCCTACTGAACCCTAAAGCCAATATTTATGACAAGAAAACTTTATTGTGTTTATCGTGGGATTGTCGAAGAAAAATCCACTACGATCTGATGAAGCGCAATGAATGATTACTGCCGATACTGCAAAGAGTTCATGAAAAACTACTGGAAAAGCGTCCTGCACCCTTCAATCGGAAAGGCGTTATCCTGTTACACGATAACCCCAGACCACACACGGCAAAAGTTACTCAAGAAAAAAAATTAGAGCCTAACTAGTCTGTTTTGTCCCATCCACTCTACTCCCCAGATCTTGCTCCTACGGACTACCACCTTTTCTGTTCCTTACAGATTTTTTTTAATGGAAAAACTTTCATTAATGACGAGTAAGCCAATCAGATCCTTAGTACTTTCTTTCAGTACAAATTCACCAAATTTTATGAGGAGGGGATCAATAAATTGTCAATAATATGAAAGAAAGTTATATTTAACAGTGGTGAACAGATTAATATAATTTTGTATTTTTTTTAAAGCAAAATAAAAGGTATTTATGACTCAACCTAATAGAATTAAAATTCAAAAATCAATTCTATAAGCTTTTCTTTAAATTTGTTTGATTTATTTCATACGAGGTTTGATAAAAAAAAGTGAGTTTAAAAACGTTATTATACTTATGAATATGAAGATATTCCAGAGATCTATGTTTGGCAAAAACGGAGGCTGAGGAATTAAACAGAGTTTTTTCTAGACAAAAGTAAAAAACACGTTGAACCTTTTCACAAGCTATTAATAAAGTAAGGTTTAAACATGGCTACAAATGTCAAGATACGTTAGAGACTAGTGCAACGTGATAAAAAAAATCGTGACAATTAGATTATCATCTATTTTCAATATTTACTTAAATATCAAGGATTTTCTATACATATAGATGCTGTATATTATTTTTCTAATTTTTCTTAAATATTATTTTCATATATTTGTATGTTTTTTGACTAAATTCGATGTGAAAAAATATATTCTTCGAGTGTTGCTGACTGAAAATAAATTCATCAGTGAAAATTTTCATCAGAGCTAAGTTAATTATTTCGTAATAATTAGATATTCGTGTTAAATTTTAAACTGTTTTGTTTTTAATCTTGAAGCATAAATCATTATAATCATTTTTTAATTACATAACAAAACCATTGAATGTTAGATGAAATATCTCTAAATTAAATAGTGTATTTTTTTAAGTAAATAAGATGCTGTCATCTTATTAAATATATCATATTTCAGTAAAAGTTGTATAAAAAAGAGATTTTGTTTTAAATTCAAATCTATTTAAATTATTTAGGGAATATTTGGAATTAAAAATATACTTTGATAATTATGTTATTATAAAGAGATATATACTATAGTCAAAAAGGAGTAAAATACATTTTTATCTAATATTTAATGTTTTAATTTGATTTGTAAAAGGATTAATTTGCAGTGAAAAAACTGTTTATTATCAAAAATAATGTTATAATTAAAAAAATTATAATATTATAGAGAAAATGAGAAGACGTCATTAGAAAAAACATATATCAATAACGTAGGCAGGCTATATTATTTTCCTAATTATAATACTAATTTGATATTTTATGATTTAATACGAATTATTTCCCAATTGATTCTAAGTGGACCTTCTGGTGGTCTATAGAAATTTGAAAAACGTCTAGAGAGTATCAGGGGTCTATTGGAGGTCGATGATATTTTTTTGTATTTATCTTCATTCTGTTTTATATGTATTTTAAAGAAATCAACTCAATTAAAGCTTTTATGATTTGAATGATTTGAATGAATATATTTTTGTAATTTAATATTCTATTGCGGATACGTGCAAAGAGCTCCAAAAAATCATCCTGTATTATCACATCACAGCTGTAGATTGAATAAAAAAAAGTAAGGGGTATATGAAGAAAGATATTTAATTAAAGTCATAGAACCTGAACGGAAAAGGATGAAAAATCGGCGAGTTTTTCTATTAAGTTAAAAATGACTTTGTATAGTAAGGATTTAATATTTTATTTCGGTTTATTTACTATAAGCTTACTTTTATCCAATCCTATTTTTAATTATAGCCTTCGGAATTTAATTGGAACATTACATCAATTCTAAAACCTAATTAAACTTAATTCATTAATATTATATAAATATTAATTATAAACTAATTGGACTTGGACTTGGCAGTTTGTGGAGTTTTGAAGCTCTTTTCTCCTTGGTCGATTTTTTTCATATTACCACAATGTTTAATTAAGTATAAACTAAACTTAGAAAAAATTACCGACCTTTCAGCAGACATTATTATCTATGTATAAAAATGTTTAATGAATATTAATCGAAATACTTGTATTCTTTGATATTAAAAATCGAATGTGATTTATTGATAATATTTTTTAGAGATCGTGCAATTTTTCAGGTAAATCTGTATAGTGACCATATAAATATTTCGCTCTCACAGTAATTTAGCCAATCAAATTGAAATTACATTAATTTTTTCGAATTATTACCATCATCGAAATTAATCACGGCAATACAACAATTAACCTTATCATCATAGATGATTGTAATTTCGATAATACGCGTTTGATGGCCGATGCGATTATCTAATTATCGGCGAGAAAAAATATGCATTTTAATATAAACACCGACCGATTACGAGCTAATGCCCGTTTGATAACCGCAGATTAACATTTTCCTGACCATTGTCGAGTAGAAAAAAAAACGAATCAGCCAGACAAAACCTTGGCTTTGTGCGAAAACGAAAGTGATACTCGAGCTATTCATCTCGACGATGACATAAAAAAAATACAACAACAGCGAATTAATCGATCGTTTCTATTCTATGCCAAACGATAGAAAAACAATCGCATTGACATCGGTCCGTCTTGTGTAACAGGTACCATTGACACTGCGGTACAAGAATAAATTATGCAAAATTTCGAAGGTGAGGCCGATTCTCTCGGATCGATCCAGTCGTTGAACCTGAGATCGAAATGAAACGGCGACGCGCGACTTTCGACGCCGTTTTTCCACGCGACGCACCTGTTAACATATGTTTTTAGTTAAATAGATTTTCACAAAAAAAAACCGCCATCAAGGACGCCTCGTTTTCGATACAATATAATTAATCACCGATGACGTCAAGGAAATAACATCATTATACCGACGTTTTGAGCATCGCTATCGTATAGAGAGAGAAAAAAATTGACATTTCTACTAATGATCTATAATTATGTTACAAAACGATTTATACACATGTGTATATTTTACAATAAAATTTTAATTATAATTTGATATATAACGCAAACGTTTTCGCGATTTTCATTGATTTTTTCAGTGCGTATAATTTAAAATGTTACACTACGGCCTCGGGCCGTATTCAATAATAATTAAAAGCGTATTTAAATGATTGTCGTAATTTTTCATTGGGGTTTATTACTTAGAGCTGTAATTATTGTTAATTTTTATGTATATTTTATTCCATAAGTATTATATTTGTGTCAAAAAAAATATGCTAATTAAGTCAATTACGCGGCTTTCCTAATGATTTCGTTGCAACGAGCAACGAATAATTACGTTTCGAAATTTTTTGAGCAACCACCACAACGAGGTAAATTATTAATAATATTTTTTCTCTTAGGATATCGTATGCACATGCATATTTTGACTTTAATTTACGAAGCAACATTGAGAAAACCGGATAATATTACGAAAAAGGTTAATGTCTATTGACCCGACATAAAACCATCATTTTTTGACATGCGTAGGATACTCAGAATGCATGAATTTATTTATTAAAAAATATATTATATATGAAAATGCGTGATGGATTCATTTTTCAAGAATCATATGACACAACGTGATTAAAAAAATACACAATTCTTGCCTAATTATTCAAAAGCGTCCAACATTAATCTTCTTGCCGTCAGCTTCTGAAGTCTATTAACCAACGAAAATTGTTATCTATCTGCAAATTTTGCAAAATCGTCATTTTTTCTATCAAAATATAAAAAAATGGTCATCATCATCATCTTCGGTTAATGTTGACACCTGTTTTATAATGTCAGTAGACGCATCCAGAATCAAGGCTTTCTACAAAACGGTAATATATTTCAATCAATCCATTACTAAACATAGCAAACAATAGTCAGACGTTGCCACATTAAATATATATTTAATTAAAATTAGTTTGCAGAATTTGTTTAATAAAATACCATAAAAAATAATACAACAGAGATCGATGACTATTACTTCGGACAATTCAAAAAAAAACTTTCTACAACTGTTCTAACAAACAATCGATTCAATAATAATAAAAAAATGATAGCGCACACCGTATGCCATCGATGTCATTCTATGTCAAACTTCAAGTGCTTTATAACAAGAAAACATATCAAGCAGATCACGATAGTACTTAATGTTTAAATAAATAAAATATTGATGAGAAATTCAAATGTAATTTTAATTTCGCGAAATTTATTGCATATAGAGCCTTCGAAAAAATTAAGCGCGTGTTAATTTATCAACAATGGTATCAGAGGCCACGGCGACTATCACCTTCGCATCGAATATTCAATAGTTTAATTAATCAAACAATTTTCATGATCCAAAATTTTGCAATAATTTATGCGAATCAGTGTTTATGTTTTATTTACCTATTTATAGCCGAATAAAGTTTAATCGGGCCATAAGTATCGGTAACCGCAATAATTTTCTTGACAAACCGCACGTTGACAACCAACCAGTCGGTGGAAGGTCGTCGGATTTGTAGCAGGTGTGGTATGCGACGATGGGATGTCGAAAATTGAAACAGAATCGATTCGTGGTAACATGATACATAGTTACCAGACATTGTGAGTGTGTTTAAGTATTTATTTTAATTTATACAGCAATCAATTTGACTTGCATGAGGCATTTGCGACAATATAAAGTTACAGATTGCTTCTCGATTATATTAATCAGTGCTTTTTAATCAGATATATGTATAAATAAATTTGTTTTATGGCTTGTAGTTAACATCCATATTATTTCGATAATGAATTCGATGATTTAATTCAGAAAATTCTTTACAACACTATTTAGGGGGTATGTAAGAAGTCCGCATGTTTAAAAAAAATATTTATGTAGATAGTTTGGGGCGTCAGTAATAATTAATTCAATGCTATTTATCCTTCGTTGAATAAATAATATAAATTTCAATCTAACTGAAATAATAATAAAAAAGAACCAGTGTCGTGATTTGACACTGTGGGGAATATAAGGGTGAAAGACTTTTCCCTTTACATAGTTCGAATATTTATATTTATTTATAGATGAACAGTGCTTTGGATTTTTTTTGATATGTTATCCATCCATCGTAGTCAAATAAATTAATAAATAATAAGTATATATTCGGGGAACCGAATAATTATCAAAAATATGTACACGTGTAAAAAAAGAGATTTAATAATAAAGCATTGAATGAATGAATTGTATAAAAGAGTTTTTACATTAAACTTTAGCACAATTTCCAATAAAAATATTTTATTGTGAATTAATATTCTATTGAGGATGCGTGCAAAGAGCTTTCAAATCATCCTGTATTATCAAATCACAGCTGTAGATTTAATAAAAAAAAAGTAAGGGGCCTATGAATAAAATTATTTAATTAAACTCTATAATCGGAAAAAGGTGGAAAATCGTCAAGTTTTTCTATTAAAATAGAGATGATTTTCTATAGTAACGATTTTAATATTTTATTTCGGTCATTAATACTATAAACTTATTTTTATCCAATCCTATTTTTAATTGGAACATCACATAAATTCGAAAACTAAATATTTTAATAAAAAAAAATTAATGCATTAATAAAATATAAATATTAATTATAAACTAATTGGACTTGTACTTGGTAGTTTGCGGAAATAAATAATATAAATTTCAATATTACTGAAATAATATTAAACCAGTGTCGTAATTCGTCACTGATAAAGAATATTGGTGTGAGAGACTCATTCCCTATACATCGTTTGAATATTTATATAGATGAATAGTGTTTTGGATTGATTGGATTGAATGAGTGTTTTTGATATGCCATCCATCCATCGTAGTCAAATAAATTAATAAATAATAAATTTGTATGTTTTAGGGGAATCAAACATACTTATGTGATCATTAAAAAAATATGTAAATGATGATTTCAAGAACATCGCTTGAAATAACGACCTCAAAAATTAGATGACGAACTAAATAAGATCCTGAATTCAATGATGGAGAGTGATCTTCAAGAATTGTTGACCAAGATTGCCTGTCCATAATCTACAGTTCAGGATAAGCTAATCCATTTGGAAAAGGCGCATAAATAAAGATTCTGAGTTTAGCATGACTGCTAGAAAACAATCGCGTCCTTCTATGGGGTCTATTTATAGTGAAAAATTTACCACGTACATTTATTCAAGTCAATATATCGATGAATTTCTTATTTTTATAAGATTATTTTAAAAATAAAATTAGTTATTAATGATATGCCTCATAATTTAGTCGCTATTTTGTATTTTTCTACTAATTATGCCGCCGACTACGGACTGCACGTGTTACTAGTGCGTTTCACTCGCATTTAGCACATCGTACCGGATGCGAGCGGGAAAAAACATCGCGCCCGTGGCAACAGAAACAAATATGATTAATTATTTATAATATTTATTATTTTTAGACTTTTCTAGACAAATACACTAAGCTTGTGACATGTAGGATTTATATAAAAAGAGTTATTCGAGAAAAATAAAAAAACTAGGGGTACAGAATAGACCCCATCGGCACGGCTAGGTTAATTAGGACTTGTCATTTTCTTATTATCTCGTTTATACTTCTTAGAATATGAACGACAATAAGCTTGTACTGCAAAAACGATAGCTTTCTTCCGGACAAGTGCCATTTTTAACCTCTTAACAAGGGTTAATTATAAATAAGGTCCTTATTTGTGTATGGTGGGATTTCTCTGTATATTATTCGTTCTTATTATTATTATATATTCTCGATATACTACGAGTAGCTTGATCCTGGAAAAATCGCTAGAGCGATTGTATATTATGAACAACTCAATGATTGAATTATGATCTATTT
Organism: Philopotamus ludificatus; assembly: GCA_022495035.1. Classification (NCBI taxonomy): domain Eukaryota; kingdom Metazoa; phylum Arthropoda; class Insecta; order Trichoptera; family Philopotamidae; genus Philopotamus; species Philopotamus ludificatus. The sequence goes on from JAGXCT010035172.1 coordinate 129,720, forward strand.
TGGACAATAATAAACCGAGAATTTTACACAATGACAACCCTGAGGTCCAGGGTTGCTGCAAAATTAACTCAAGAAAATATAAAGGAAGTTGGATGTATCTCCCACAGTCTGATTACCACATATTTAAGTCAATGGAACATTCGTTACAGGACGAAAAAAAAAAATGTTGACGAGTTGAAAACATGTAGAGAAACGCTTAGAGAAAAGGTTTTATGAAAAAAATATTAAAAATTAGTCTACACCTTGATTAAATTTTATTGATTATGATAGAAATAATTTTGTGTTTAATATGTTATTGTAAATAAATGTTTTCCGCAAGAAAACATAACTTTTGATTACTTTTCGGTCCCTCTAATATAAATAACGACAAGCAAAGATTAGATTGCTTTTGAAATGAAATATTAAAAACGAATGGCTACTTTGATATTTTTTTATGAAGAGTTAGACTTAATAAAATCACTCACTTTTAATATAAAATTTAATTCAATATTCATGAAGATTTTAATTAAAACATATAAATGAACTTTAGAAGGTAAATTGTAACTTTCAATAATGCGGAAAACAATTTAAGGTCGACATGGTAGTATTTCCGTAAAAAAAAAATGATTTTCCATGTCAATAAGGATTAATACCGCTTTGATTGGACTGATACAATGATACACTTAACTTAAAAGGTCCTGAGTATTTTCATGTCTGATTTTAAACAATGAAGACCTGAATCATTAATGCTGTAGACAGACGAAAGTTGCATGTCCTCGAATACCAAAGACAACTATTTGCGACAATGAGGCCATGCCCATCTTCGAACAGGAATGAAATATCACTGATAACAATCAGTGCGATTCTTTCGATTATACCGACACATGGATAAAAAAAAATCAAAACTTAATTAAAAACAATTATATAGATTTAAAAAAATATATAATTTTAGAAAAATCCTTGATGGAAAATTACGCGATTTTCCGTACAAACTCGCATTTAAATTGAATATACAATTATTTTTAGACAAAGTCATAAAACACAGTTGTAAAAAATATTTATTCGCACATTTGTAATTGTGTTCATTCAATTTTGATTGATACATCCAAATTAAATGCCAAATTAACATTGCTAGCAATTAACGATGCATAGGAACTAATTAAAATTCTCACAATGACATTCTCACAATGGCAATATCATTAACACATCTATACTGTTAATAATAAAATTAAATATTCAAATTTTTTCACGAGGTTGAGATGATTTTTAATATTTCCAAAAATACTAAAATATTTAATAAGATATTTTTCACGGCTTGAGGTCGCGCGGAATTTTTTGACAATCGAATTTATGGGCGTGTGTGTTTGCAGAAAAAATGAGATTGTCCACCTTGAATGTCAGAAAGACGACGATTATCCGTTTGCGAAACGGCGACGTCGATCGTCGAAAATAATCGCAATTAGTCGATTCGCATCGGCGTGAAAACGAAATTTGAACGGTTTACGCTACATTCCGCAATTTTCGACATCGCCTCATTGTCTCGTGAACTATAACGAGCTTGCAAAATCGCCTACGAAAAAGTGCAGTGCGGCATTGAAGAGCCGCTGTTGCATCACGCCTGCACAATGCAACATTCTTGACATTTAAACAGTTGAATTAGCATGTGGCTCTTTGTTTTCCAGCGTGCGACAGGGCACGGTGAGATATCGCCGAGGGGCAGACAATCATCAAGCACACCGAAGGCGAACCGGACAGGAGTTTCCTGAGCAATGCGGAAAAAAACTGAAGCAACACTTTCATCGCGCCTTGGAATCGGACCTTGAAAACGTACCATTTGACAGATGCTATATTTTAAATTATCAATTTAAAATAGTGAGTTGAACAGCTGGGCTAATTGATTTTTTTGCGCGGATTTTTTGTGCTGGTTTTATGACAAGTTGCATTTATCGATGACATTTATTGATGTTTATTGCGAACGCAACTCGCGCTAATTAAATTGCGCAATTATTTAAATCCGATGCAACGTAACTGCTGGTTAATATCTTGAGAAATATATTAAGTTGCATCTATCATTACTCGTAATGCTAATCAACTCAATATATTAAATAAATATTCACGATAAGCTAAGCTGATCGAATTTGGTTTCGGTTTTATCCACCTTTTTATACACTTTAATAAAAAAATAATATTGGAATAACCTAGAATTAATTATGCATTTTTTTAATCGATGTTTAAGGTCAGTTTCTGTTACACATATCATATTTTTTTCAGACGTTTTGCTTCATATTTTATCTGTCTCCATTATCTTATAAATCTCTATCATATCCGTGCTGAATTTTTAAATTATTATAATAAATTTATTAACCTAGCATTTTTCATTTGTTTTTTTTATTAGAGTATGTGTAAAGAAGTTGAAGCTAAATTTAAATCTAATTAAAACGATTTTTTCGCCAGTAAAAACTCGATGTCTATACAGTCTCGACATCGGAGTTCAAAGGGTTAAATATTGTTGATCACCGGTTTTTAATAGATTTACTGTTTTTTTAGATTTCTTTCGTTTTATTTTATAACAAAAATAAATAACATAATGAAGTTTTTGTTCAGAATGTCTTTAAAAATTCAATTTAGTGTGGAATTACTGCGACGATGAAAACTCAGAAAACAATTATTATTCTAGCCTGTAGATTAATTCAGGTATTATTTATTTATTTAAATATATTTTTTATTTGGGCTTATTTAGCTAGGATTATTAATTTTGTCGAATTTTCATAAATAAAGTACTAACTTTGCGCAATTGTGGCTTTTTATTTTAAAGATTTAATCTGACAATAAAAATATGAAAGGGATGGACTATTGTATCAGATCCTTGAAGTAAAATATATTTAAGGAATATTATTTATACTAGAAGTGCGCTGGAAAATTGAAAAACAGAATTTTGGATACTAAATAAAATATTTCAGGATATGAAATACGAGCTGAAAAACATTTTCACTTTTTAATTGTTAAGAAAATTAATTTAGAAAATTATCTAAGAGATTCTACCACTTCTACAGAACACCACTGGTCCATGAAGCATGTCTTTTGTAATTTTTCAGTAGGGGTGTTATTAAAAGTATTTTTTCTATTAAATTAATTTTATTGTAAAGTATATGTATATTTAACCGGAAAGTAAAATAATACATAAGTTATTAGGATCTGTAAGGATTCAGTGGTGGACAAATCAGCGCCAAAATCATTAATTCTGCAAAAAAATATTTAAAAATCATTCAATAATGTCTGAAATTAATCAGAATGACTGAAGAAAATTCAAAAAACCATTTAGTTTTATTCAGGCATTGTATAAATTATTTAAATATTTTTTTTTAGGCGCGAATATGTCGTTGTATACGTATTTCGGAGCGGAATTGTCGGTGCCAAATTTTCCTTTCACTCTGACTAATATTAAAACTCTAAAAAATAAATAATGATGCAAATAAATTTTATATAGAATCAGATTCTGAATCAATGAAGAATTATCCGTAAGGTATACATTAGTTATATTAAGAGTGTATAAGAAAATCGAATTAAAGGGTTTGGAAAGCTGATTAAATATTTCAGGATTAGAAATATGAGCTTAAAACATTTGCACTTCGTATTTTTTGAGTTTGATAATTAAGAAAATTAGTTCAGATTATGGAGCACGTTCTTAAATATATTTTAAAGTGGAGGTATTATTAAAAATCATTTGAAGTTTTTTTATTAGAAAAGAGAAGGAAAAATGCGAAATGTTTTGTCATGAAAATATTATGAAATTTGTTTTTAAAAAAATTATCAGGTCCACACCCAATATTAAGTTGACCAATGGCATTTAGTGATATCATCTATCCATCTACTAACCACACCCAATGTATTTAACTACAGTAATCATATGAAAATCTACATTGTATGACATTGAATGAATAAATAAATTATTAATTTTCCTTGAAATCAAACATTATTTTAATTAAATATTATTTAATTATTGTGAATAGCTTAATAGTTATTTATTAATGTATATAACAATAAAAAAAATATGCTAACCATGAACTTTATGTGATATTAAATAAAATAATAATACATAATTGCGAGACCTTATTTTATTAAAGAGCATCTTCCAATTAAAGGTCTGATGCACTTTTAATACTGTGCCATTTCGGTTTTGATATCCAGTCATCCCAGTTGTTCAACCTTTTTCCGATCGACCTTCGCAATTGTATCGCCGATCTGTCGTCTGACATTGACTGCTTTTTGAAAAATAATTGATAAAAAAAACGTGCTGAACAAATATTTATATTTTAAAATGCCATTGCATCCGGAACAGGATCAACAATGAAGGTCAATCCTATAATATATACGACAATAATTAAAAGTAATAAAATCTCACATAATTTTTTTTATTATGAAACAAAACTGCAATCGTTTCATATGAAAAATTACGTAGTGGAAAAACCAGTGTGTGCTATATGGCGAATTTTGTGACCTTTTTTAATGACCCCATAAGTCACCATCAATAAAAACGTTTTCATGTTACCCATCGACCTTAGCCCCAATATCAAAATTAAATAACGCCGTTAAACAATAAATGAATATATAATCGTAAGGGCCGAATAATATTCAATTTGTTGTAAGTCACGTCCAGCCAAAGGTTAACTGCACACGCGATAATTGACCGCAAATTATTTAAATTAATTTTAGATTATAAACAGATGAGACTTACTGATTCGACGTGTATATTAATATCGGACGTACCTGTAACAGAAAAATAAATAATTAACATTATGTATGTGTTGAGATGGAAATTGGCGTTTTCCTCGGTACCCGGATAGGTTTACAATGGCGTTCTTCGTCATCGTCACCCACGGCTTCCATAAACACACCATAGAGCCGCTAGATTACCATGGAAGATGTTCATTACCATAAGAAATAATTGTGTTTGAGGACAATCGCAATTTGTACGCGTTGGCAATAGCAGCGTATGTCGCACGGGCCTCATTGAATATGCATTAGACCATTTTGTTATGAAAACTATTTCGCAACGACCAGTCCGGTCTGGTCTTGTACTTTATCAAATACAGATCAAATCTCGGAGACTGGCTAGTCAATTGGGAGGCGAACCAGCGGGTGGTTCTGAAAGAAAATATCTGCAAAATCATGCAATGATTCGATGAATTCAGTAAAAAAATCATATGATTTTATATATTTTTATGATCAACTCGGTAAAAAATAAGCTAATCTTTCAGTTTAGGTATCAAATTTATTTATATCAGGTAAAAACGTATCCTAGAACGAATTATCAATATATTTTTTCACTTCTTCAGTACAAAAAATAACAGATTCGATTCCGGTTTTCGTTCCGCAATAAAAAAATGTTTTTAGCGTTTTTATGTATTAATTCACTTTCGATTCGAAGCCCTATGATTCTCAATATATATTATAAGAGGTAATCATTGAGAAAATAAATAGGAAGCATCTATTGAGTTAGATCTGATATCTGATTCAAAAAAGATATTATTTTGTTTAAATTAAATAAAATTGAAATAAATAACTTGGTTCAAGTTTTTTGCTAAAAAATCTTTTGGGGCAATATGTCTGGCCCACGGAGTGGAAAAGGTTAAAAAGCAATCTATCGCGAGCGGAATAAAACGTTGGAAAACACGTTAATTTTTTTTAATTGATTCGGAACGAAATCCAATAAAAATAACGGTTCGAAGCCCTGGTCAAAATTATTTAGGACAGTTTCATTAATCAGCTATGAACGAAAATCAATGAAAATTGATGAAAATGTTGTCTGTTTTTTTTTTATTCTGTATACATAGGCATGTGTAAGATGAAAATAATCAATACTTGTAAAATACACTCACCTTTTTTTACACGGTAGATACGTTCTATCAAAAACCGCATAAAAAGTGATATTTTTCTTATATATATGAATGATAAATTCCCTAAAATTCTAAAAACTGTGTTATTTAAATAAAATCAATAAGATTGTTAAATAGAAAACCGTGTAAAAAAGGTAATAATGAAAACCTATTTAATAAATTATACAAAATATTATTCGTACATATGTGTTTTAGGTCGTAATCATGTGTCTTAACCCTTTAAGTATTTAGTACGGCTGAGATACGGGCAGATATTTAAGTAAAAATAATGCTAAGTACGTCTAGAAGACGGGAAGAGCTTTAAAAAAAATATATTAAAACAAAATTAGTGAATTAAAAAAAATGAACAATTTGGGTATAGTAAATATTGTTTTTATTAAACTGTCAAAGGGTTAAAGCTCTTTTTAGTTCGGATTTATATGTGATAAAATATTCTACTATTACTATAGATAATTGTGACACAACACTATGTCCTTTTACGTCAGTATAAAAATATAATATTTGTTCTTTAAAGTGAACCGTGTAATTTCAAAACTGTATCTATCGAAAATCATATGTAACATACGAAAATATGTTAGCAAAGTATTATTATTTTTTTATTTAAACATTTATCTATTGATTGTAAATAAATTATATATTTTTAACCCTTTCCATTCATTACATATTTTTGTTGCTAATTTATTAAAAGCAGGGCTGTGGAGTCGTTAAAAAAAACACGACTCCGACTCCGACTCCACGACTCGACTTCACAACTCCGAATCCGATTAAAAAAGTTAAATTTTATCAGGTTGTTTTCCTACCTCTGCATATAGCTAATTCTTTCATGTTATAGTCATAAAAAAAAACAAGATCAAAATTTAATTATTTGGATTTATTCCTAAAATTAGCATTGATTCTATTAAATTCACATTCTGCCTGCAGTTTACGCCCGCAAAGTTTAATATTCGTGCACAATACACATTCATTATAATAATTATTATAAAAAAAAGGAGTCGGAGTCGCTTGTTTTTTACGACTCCTACTCCGACTCCAACTCCGGCCCAAACACCGCTACTCCGCGACTCCGACTTCGACTCCACAGCCTTGATTAAAAGAGATATTCATTGTTAAAGTGAATAAGAAGCATATATAGAGTTTGATCTGTTGTAAAATTAGTATTTATATTAATTAAATTAAAAAAAACACTTAAATAACATCGCATTAAATAATATTAGAATATTCGTGTGTATTTTTTTTTATTAATTTCTAATTTTGAAATAATATACGTATTGATATTTTTTTAAGTAATTTATCTAAAATATATTGAATATTAATGTATTATTATAAGCCTCCATATAAAAATAAGATAATATTACATCAATGTCAAACAATGCTAACTGCATCGTAAATAAATTGCATAATAATCTGGCATGAATACAGAATTATATAATTATTGTAGTTTATTTATAATAATAAAATATGCAACAGGCAATGCAAATCAGCTGATGAATTAATATTTTACATATTTTATTAATAATAAAAAAAAACACATTATGACGAATTTCCTTATGGGAAAAAAATTACCATTGATATTTATTGATGATGCATTGAGTCGAGTGTTAAGCGATAATTTAGATGCATCGTTTTTCTATGATAATTTTATTAATAAATGTTAATTAGAGTAAACATTGCCGTTCACTTTGCGATCCCCCTGTCGCTTAGCATACGGCCTTATTGCTCCAGATCGAGAGCCGTGCGGAAGTTTCGCTTTTATTCGCACGGAACGCGTTTATCCGCGAACGAGTTTTAAAATTCCGAACGCCATTAAACGACGACTGGAATTGTATAACCGATCTTGATGACCAACCTGTTCCTACCGATAAATCATACGGATCTCTTACGATCGATTTCATAAATAAAAAAAATAAAAACGATCGTAAATCATGCGACTGATTGGAATTTCGTTAAATAAAAACGATTTTCGCATTCTTCCGCATCTGCATACGCCGGCAGATGACTTTCGATTCGTTAACAATGTAATTGTTCAATTACGACCGGGCAAAACATCCAATCATAATTTCGTGATTATTCACATAGAAAAAATAGAAATTTCTCGATAATCTCGCTCGAATATATATTGCATTTAATTATTTAAATAAGACAGCGAAATTACGCCAATTTATGCAATTGATTGTGTATGATTTTCACTATTTCTCTTAAATATTTTAATAATAAATCATTGCATAAGTGCGACGTCGATTAACGACTAACTAAGCTCGTTTGTTCTACGGATCGATCCATTATTGCCATATGGAACCAAATAGTAAAAACATTGTTAACACATGTCTATTATATAGTTTGATATTTAATATAGCTCCATAATAAAATGCATTAAGATCATTGTTCATGTAGCACGGTGTGACCTTGCTTTCTCTATAATTTATCACATAGACAATGGGACCTCATACACACACATATATCACCATTTAAATGTAAATATATCATATTAATATAGCAATAAATATTAATACAGTGCAGTATAATAAAATGACAAATAATAACATTTTATTCTAAAAAACATATATATAGAGTATGCAATAGAAATAATGATTCAATAAAATCGTTAATATTATTATAGAAAGTTCACTTCTGAACGTTCTAAGATAATATATACATTCGTATGTATGTAATACTAGAGTGGTTTTATTATTTAATGTTTCTGATATATTAATATTGCAAAATATGCAATAAAATAAATCTTTATTAAGGATTATATCAATTTTGGATTTATATATATTTATTTTCATAGCCGTTCAGATTACTGAAGGGTTTTATTTATTGTATAAATATTTCATAATTAATATATTCTAAGAATAAAATAGTTATTCATAAATGTTTCATTAATTAGTCGATATTTTGAATTTTTTTCGTTATAATAAGAAATTCAATACAGGGACAGTAATAATAAACAAAAAGCTTCGTTAGATATTAACACATTAGCTAGTCGTTATTATTATATTATTTTTTTCGTAACCCATTCATCACGGCGCTTCGAAAATAACTGCGTCGTCTGAAGGGGGTATCTCAAAGACCCCAAGTATTTCAAGATATTTTAAAAAAAATTGATGTGCTTTATAATTTGCTTGATATTTTGAGCTTTTCGACATAGCAATATGACTCGTAAATGACAACGCTTTTAGCAATGTCTCGCCATAGACTGAGCTCTCGTAGCATGTGTCACTCGCACGATTTATTCCCACGCGGTGCAACGTACCGGATGCGAGTGAGACTGAATATGGCGCGCGTAACAACTGCAGCGAATATTGTTGTTTTTATTTTTTTTCACAATTGCAGACAATAAAAAAATTTAAATTTCTTATAATATTTATTCTTTAGGCTTTTTTAGACAAATACAAAAAGTTTGTGACATCTAATATTTATATTAAAAGAGTTATTCTCAATCGCAGACAATCCCAGACAATGATTATTTACAATATTTATTTTTTAGGCTTTTTTAGACAAATACAAAAAAGTTTGTAACATGTAGGATTCATATTAAAATAATTTAATAAAACTTGGGGTCCCTAATAGACCCCATCGGCACGGCATGGTAAGTTTTCAAATATTTATATTTATTAATTAAAATTATGATTTTTTAAAATACCCAATCATTTTTTTAATATTATCTTATATTTATATTAATATAGATATTGTAAAAAGGTATATGCCCAAAACTTTGAGAAATAATATATATTTTTTTATAAAAACTTAGGGTACTCGATATACCCCATCGGCACGACTAGGTTAATAATTATTTATTAAACATGAAAAATGCGTGTGGAGCCAAGCAGTTGTCGCACTACGTAAAACGCAAACAAATAATTCAGATATCAATAATAAACAAAAAATATTATATGAACTATTCGTGAAAACTATGTATATGACAATAATATGATATCGTAGAACGATTAATATTAAATTTTACTAAATAAAAACGTATTTTTATTTTGAAAGTGGTATAAGTCAGGTAATAAAATTGATTATTGAATTTTATTCATTGTTACCAATTTAATAAATGTATTAATATGTTTTATATCAGTTTTTTTAATTTTAATTGTCTACAAAATTATTTATATGTTTTATATCGGTTAAATGACATTTAGTTGTTGAATAAAAACTATTAATATTCTTTATAAATATATTAACGTTACGTTATATAAAAAAATACATTGCAATATATCTTAGAATATAATGAAAATGTTACGCATTAAATTTAATAGCCCATTTAGACCATAAGTTTTTAAAGTTATTTGGCACAAGGACTTGCAAAATTAAAAAAAAAACATTTTTTTGTTATAATTTAAGCGAACACAATTGCTCTTAATATTTTTCAAAGCATTGAGAATCTCTGATTCTGTAAATATTTATTTAATTAGTCGTGCATTTTTCCTCCGAGTGTTCAGCAAAGGTCACCTATTCAGGTGTCGACCACGCCCAGTTTCAGTCAATCATCACAATAATAAAAACTGGTTACACGTATCTAAATTTTTGCACATGCATTTTTTATCAGGAAAAAAATTACACAACATTATAAAACGGCCACTTTTTTTTAAATCCGAATTTAAAAAAAATCAAGTTACGTTATATTTCGGTATCGATACCGCATTTCCAATTTTTATATAACGCTGAAAAAAACTCGTTTAACATACACCGCATGAAGCGGCACTTGCCCAACAACGAATAAACCACTAATATATTCGCACATTTTTTCCGTATCGCGTGCCATTACGCGTAACGACAATTATACGATTATACGCAAAATATGGCGCATAGGATGCAATAGGATGATATAATAATTTGGGGATGATGTAAAAAATGCTAATAATCCGCGTACAAAAATTCTTGCATGATATCATAATTCATGCGATTTTTTTGCACACGTTTGTAGGCGTTATTGTAGCTCATTATTGCACACACACATTGACAAGCGTTGACATTTAAACGTGTTAGACACGACACACAAAAGGTTGAGAAGTGCCTCGAGGGTGTTAGAAATAATCATAACAATTATAATGGCGATTAATTAATAAATTATTAACCTTTTTCTGAGATTTCGGCGCCTACTTTCGAATATAGTCCGACCACGCAGAGCCAATAGGTGTGTGTCAAGGTGTCCAGTGTCACGACGGAAAACTGGAGTGAAACGTTACCGACTCTCCCGTACTTATGTAATTATTCCGTAATTACGTTGCCGTTGCAAAATTCTATTATTTAATTAAAAGCGGTAATTTTTGCAGCGGCGAAGGCTTTCATTATCAGCTGGATGGAAAAATTGTTTGCGAGGATAAAAAAAAAAACACGAGAATTATGAGCTGAAATCGCGTTGCGAAACGTCGGACTCGATCTATTAATTTAAGCATTCGATAATTATATCATATTTTTTTATTGTAATATTCAGAGTCAACTTGGGTCCTTCATTTGAATTCGATTTCGATTTTAATTATTGATCAAAAGCTAATTAGAATTCTATCTCAATTATTAATGATCTGATGTATTCAATAACCTTCACATGAATATAATCATCTACAATATATTATCGGAAAATCTAATAAAAATGTAAATATTCGATTTATTTAAGGAATTAAAAATTTAATTTACATAATAATTAAATAAATAATGTTAATACAGCCTTACCCCAATTTTACATGCTTAAAATTTACGTTTTCCCGCTATTTGCTTACAATTTTAGTGCGTCAGATGCCTGATTTTACGTTTTTATTTTCAGCAATTTGCGTCTTAAATATTTAGAACTTGAATAAAATAAGTATTAATAAACTACAAGAATTATTATTGCTAAATTCCAGATTTATTACCAATGAAATTAATTTTAAAAAATTCAAGGCACCTGTATGGCATAGGTTAAAATAAAAAAATTAACGAAAAATTGTTTTCAGATAGCTGAATGATTGAGAACTTATTTTTCACACAATGGCATTGATGATTGGGAATTAATTTCTTAAGAATCCTCATAAAAGTATGTGGATCTTGATGGGAATCGATGATATAGTGAACAAGTATATTTACTGAAAGTTGTCCATCTGAAAACTCTCCGATGAAGAAGAGGTAAACTTAATCCATTTAATTCCAACAAAAGTAAATTCTATAAGTATATCGAGAGCCTTAATTCTTAGAATTCATAGCTTCAAAAAAATATGTACCAATGCGATTTGCGTATTTTTTCTTAACCTCCTCAGACCTGACTTTATTTTTCATTTAAAAAATGCTCTTTTTTGAAAATCCTTATATTATAAAATTATAGGATAATGAAAATATTATATTTTTAAACACTGGCAACACTAAACGAAAGAATATGATGTGCAATGCGATGTATAAAATTTCCCAAGAGTAAAATAAAATTTAAAACTGATTTAAACAAGAAAAGAAATATTGTACATTGTAATGTGCACTGGGTACGAAGAGGTTAATTAACCCATCCGTCACGGCGGCTCGAAAACAACCGCGACGTCCGAAGGGGGTCTATCAGATACCCCAAGCATTTAATGTCAAGGTATTGATGAATTCTCCATCAATATCTTTCAATTCTTTATCAATATTATACTAAGCATAAAAATAGTTATTCATGATTCGCTTATGACAGATTTTTCGAAGCACATTTCACTCGCAATTGGCATATCGTACCAGATGCGAGCGAGAAAAAACATCGCGTAGCAACAGAAGCAAATATTTTTGTTTTTATTTAATTTGTTAGCCATTATAGACAATGAAGGACAATGATTATAAATACTATTTATTCATTAGACTTTTTAGTCAGATACAATAAGTTATTTATATTAAAAGGGTTATATGAGAAAAATCAAAAACTTGGTGTCCCCAATAGATCCCATCGGCACGGCTAATAAAAATAATTTATAATTAATTTCTTCTTGATTATTTACAACCTTATATCTACGGTTTTTTAGTCCTTTAAAAGAGGGAAAAATAAGGTTCAATGTATATCTAAACTATATTTTTTATATAAAATATTGATTTGCAATGCCCGACAACTGTTTGGCTCCACATACATTTTCCTCTAAAATTATATTTTATAAGCATTTTCCAAACTATTGATATAATATTTTTTTTGTAAGCAAGTAAATATAAAATCCTGGATTTGTTGTAGCAAAAATATTGTATTTTTAACCAGAATTTCGATCATAAATCATCGCTGAATAAATAATATTTTAAATGAATATGTGTGGAGCCAAACAGTTGTCGCGCAAGACTAATCTTATGCAAATGCTAATAATTTAAGATTTGATTATGATTAATACCTAGTAAAATCCGTAACTGTATCGTTTCAGTTAGAATCTATCCTAATTATACATAAAATATGAGTTTATTCATATTAATATATTGCAAAGATAGAAAATATATTTTTTTCTGATAAAAAATGTTCATTAATTTGAATGAAAAGCCTTTTATTTTGTCAGTGGTATAAGTCATCTATCCAATTTAATTTCATAATAATATTAAAACACATGATTTACGTTTATGTATGTATCATAAAATAAATTAAATAATAATTAGTAATAAAATTATAATCGTCGATTTAAATTGTGACCGATTTTCAGGTCAGTATCAAAGGAATGCATAAAAATAATATTACCGTCAAAAAAAAAAATAAACGCAATATAAATGACATTGGTTCGTATATATTAATGGCATTATCATGATTATCTCATTTATATTGAATAATCAACGTTAAAATGGCAATTTGGATATTTACGTTATATTAAAATAAAGCGAGTATGTCGGACATTACGATTTGTGTTTAAGAACATTGAAAATATATATGTTTTAATTAGTATGCAGTCATTATCACATAGCAATTTGCAATTAATTTCAGAACACACACATAGCCAATTGTGTCACAGTTTATAAAGCACGAAATTATTATTGTGCTGAAATTATATGAAACAAAGTGTTGTTCACATCGCTGTCTCACGATTTGTTTTTCCCACAGACGATTTGTTGTAGCCGTTGCTATTGCCAAGGTGGACTATGCAAGTACGTGCCATCGGAAAAAAGGATTGCCACACCTTGACAACCTTAATTGTCCAATGAGTGGGCAACAAAGTGCTAATACCACAACAAGTAATTACCGGCTGCACAGTGCACATTAAAATTGAATAACAGTCGATTGTGCGAGACGCCTATCGCCTTACGAAGGCCTTAGATAGCCGCGAACTGTAATATTTCGAACCATATTTGCGAGAGCGAAAAAATTCTGCTCATCCACATTGGGCAACGCGCGGTGAAAACTATTCATCTCACCCTCTCGACATGTACTAGATATATATTATTATTGTGTAAACGGCGATTGTTCGGTGTGAGCAGAATCGGGTTACTGTTACGCAAGTCCTGAATGCGATGCGCGTTCTGTGAGAAAATCTCACGGAGTGTAAGAGTAAGTTTCATTTTTTCTAAAAAGAAAAAAAGAACACATGTCGAAAATGCTCCGTTGCATATATTTATTATAATACGATTGATGTGATTATATCAATTAGACTGCAATTCTGATTACACATGCCGTATAATTTCGCGAATTGGAGCAATTTTTTATTCATAAAAAATGTTAACGTATTAAAAAAAATATATTAGACTACTGCACTTGTTGTCATTAAAAATGTATGAAGAAAATTAAGTCGGGAAATTAGTACGAGCAATGAAAACATTTTTTTCTGTTTGTTTTAAATTATAATAAACTTTCTACAATTAATTGTTTTTTTTTTAATTTGGTTTCAGATTATTAGAGCGTTATCCTTGGAAATTAAATATGGAGAAATTCACGACTGAGCGACGTGTTAAAATAATCGAATTCTATATAGAAAACAAGTGATCAATTGTGCTAACGCAAAGAACATACACTCGTCATTTTGGTGTCAGAAAACCACCACACAAACCAGCTATAATTCGTTTATTCTGGCGGTTTAAAATTTAGGGGTCTGTGAGTGATTTACCACGTGCTGGAAGGCCACGTTCAGGAAGGTCAAAGGACAACATTTAGCGTGTGCGCTGAAGCATTGAAGAAAAGCCTTCAATGTCAACTCGGAGGCGGTCTCGAACCTGGCTCCAGAGGATTCAAAAGATGCTGCACGTCTATCCATATAAGATACAGTTCGTGCAAGAACTGAAGCCAGCAGATTATCGGAAACGATTAGCGTATGCTGTCCAGATCCAAGAATTGTCAAGGCAAGAAGCTGATTACATTTACTATCTCATTATATGCGACAAGGCCCACTTTCAGATAAACGGATTGATTAACAAACAAAATATGCGATTTTGCAAAAGGTATCGGGAAATGCTGGAGAATTTCGTGCGTCCTGCAGTCTAGGACACACCAAAGATATGGTGGCAGCAAGATGGTGCTACTTACCATACAGCTCGCCTGACAACTAAACTCTTAATGCAATTTTTTAAGGAGAAGGATAATTTCGCGAAATTCTGAAATTACTTTGCCGCCACGCTCACCTAACTTAACTGCTCCAGACTTCTTTAAGTGGGGGTATTACAAAGATAAAATATACAGTAAAAATCCTCGAAACATTTGTGAAGAAATTGAAGGAATAAGCCAAGAAGCATAACGACAGGTGATGATTCACGCCTTAGAAATAGCGCGTCAGTGTGAAGAGTAAAATGGTCGTTATTTAAAGGATCTAATTTTTAAAACTAAATTAAAATCATTTCCAAGAAGTGTGTTTTCTGTTTATGAAAGAATACATGTGAATTAATAATAAATGAAGAAGTTATTCCATTTTAAAATTGTGTTGTGATATTTGAGCATATGTAGCAAACGAATCTCAATAAAATAAATAGGCAAAGAGAGGAAAATTTAATATGATAACTTGCTAAAGAAAATGCGCAATATTTAGTATTTTCATAGGAGAAACTATAGTGAAAAATCAAAGATGCTAAGTCTTGTTAGTACCACAATCCGCACAGAGCCGCCAAAAATAACATAAATCCTTGAAGCATGAAAAAAAATTATTGTCCTTTATTTAATTAATATGTAAAAGCCTGAGGTAACTATATCTAGGAAGAAAAAGACAAACCTTACTCGAAAAAACTTACTCTTACTAAAAAGGAAGCTACTTTTCCGTTTTATCGAAATACAACATCCTCGCGAATATTTTAGGAAGTAGGTTTGGGTCATTGTATATAAATTAAATAAACACGAACCCCTCCTCCATCCTCCAAAGAAATAAACTCCACGAAAAAGAGATCCAAGATTTATATAAGTCTTGGATAATCATTGACAATAAAAGTGAGTGATCTTATGATATTAGTACAATACTAATAAAAAATATCTGTTTTTATTCCTCTATTTAATAGGACAACTTTCAGGAAGGTAATTCTATAGAAGAAGTTATAGTAGTTCGGATCATTATTACTCAACAAGGATATGGAAGGGTTGACCTTAGAAAATTTGCGGAAATTAATTTTTAAAAAGTGGTAGAATATTTATTAATTAAATCCAGTAAGAGTGTAATATTTATTTTTGACCGAATTTTATTTAAAAGATCGGAGAGCCCAAGTCCCAAATATAGAAATATAGGATAATTAATGGATAAATTATTTTTTTAACTAAGGAAAAGGACGCTTTTTTACCCTTAATGACACCCTTCTTATCTATCCTTCATGCGTTATTTAATTTAATTTTTTAAATAACGTTATTTATAAGTAGTTTCCATGGGAACTTTTTATCAAAAATTATCCCCAGATATTTTCTTCAGTGTTTTGAGGGGTTCACCTGATTTGTTCATTTGTTACTCCTCTTGAAAAGTTTAATAATATAGGTTTGTAGATTTTTATTAATTGCATTAGGATCACGACAAACGTATAATCCCAGATTTTCGGGGAAATCTTTGTGTACTCTGGAACGCTTCTTTTTACAATGTATTGGCTGGTTATAATTTATTATTTAACGATTTTTAGTTAACAAAAAGTCTACTACAAAATCGTATAATAATCTCATTTGCAATAATTATTTTAAATCATTTATTCCATTAATGATGGATAAATGGTATTACAGTCATAAAAATATCAGCTATATAGTTTTAAAAAGATATTATGATTTAAAAAACACATTTAATCCTTGAAATAGCACCTTCAATATTTTGAAATGTATAAAAAAATGAGCCGTTCTATTTTGTTAATTTCTACATTTAATTATGTTTTTAGCGTTTAAAATTGTTTGACATGTTATTTTTTTTTCTTTATAATACAAGATTTTGCATCACTTGTATAGGAACACAACCTGAGTACTTATTCATTAAATGCTGATAAAGCTGAGGAATAAAAAGTTATTTTTGATGAGATGTTTTTACCAATAGTTGAATCATTAACAGGGCTTTTAAATTAATCTTGAAATTATTAACGTATATCTCATCTATAATATAAAATAACATGAGTAAATATATCCCAGAATCCAAGAAAAAAATCATAGAAATATAAATTGAATAATTTCAAATCAAAAGTTGTATATATAAAAAAATGCAATAAATATGACCCTGATCGTCTTAAATATATATTAAAAATAGAGTCGGTATCTGATTACGAAAGCTCGTCAAATTATTTGTCACAGTCACATATTTGCATGTATGTAATTAAATCTATTTTTATTTCTGTTTAAATTATTATTGCTATAAAATTAGCATTGATTTATTGTTATTTGCATGTTTCCAAAATTTTAGCAAAATTTTATATCGGCCATATTTCACCACGAACCCCACAATAAATCAGCAAAGTGATGCTGTGGCGCAAGCTTTATGGCGCTTTTCGCACGCAAGCATCGAAATCGTTCGATAATTTATTTTTCGTGGCGCAATTAGCACAGTGACCTTTAATTGTGTGTGATTTTCGAATGAAAATAAAATGCGAGAACAACCGTTAAACCGCGAAGAGGTCCGCGACCTCAAATCCCTCAACAATCCTTGACCTCGGTTGCCGTAGATCGTAAAACTCGATCCACGTGCGTTCGTCGATTGATCAATCGCGCCGTGCGATCCATAATGAACGATGTCATTAATTTAAATTATCGCATATTAAATTCGAATTGAGAAATCGCCGAGTTTTGTAGTGTTTTGTTTGTTTCAGGCAATAATTCGTGTCCGAAATAAACGGCGATGGACTTAATTTATTGCTGAACGAGAGGATAAATCAATCAAACGGTGCGGCGAAGACGCTCGTCAGTTTAAATAAAAATAAAACAAATTTAATGACCAATAAATATGGCCAAATTTCGCCATTTGTAAATTTATATGCAACACGTACCCGTGTGATATTTGCCATGATTTTAAAATATCGCACTACCTACGTCTATGCTTTATCAATTATTTCTAAGAATTTCATAAAAATACATCTATTTAAAAATAATATTAAAACATTTATAAGTATAATTGTTTTTAAATAATATTGATTTAAAATTTATCTTGTTTATAAAGATAACCACCACAAAGCAAAAAATGTATTTAAGTTTTTTATTAATTGTTTTCATTATTATGCTTTAATTTAAAAGATAAATTTAATTTCAATTTTAAATTATCTTTAACGCATAAATTCGAATCATAAAGGATTATTTTCCTAATTTAAATTTAATGTTTTGAAATAAAAAAAAATGTTTTCATTACAATAAACAACTCTGAAACCATTTTCTGAAGCAAATTTATTTTATTATCGAAATTTTGAACGTAACGTTTGGCACATATTTTTTTATATTTTTAATAAGATTTATCAATGTCTATGAAAATGATTTCATAGTCATAATTCGATATTGATGTATTTTAAAATTAAAAAATTAGCTTTCATTACAATTAACAACTTTATAACCATTTTCTTATGTAAAATTATTTTATCTCCTAAATCTTTAATTCATTTTTTTATTAAAAAACACTTGCAATTATTAGTTGGAACAACTTAATAAACTTGAGCTTCTATTCCATATTTTTAATCAATCTGAAGAATAGTAAAATGATTGATAATAAGAAATCTTAATTAACCTCAATTAGGCGAAAGAATTAATTAATTGAATTATTCAATATTAAGGCCCCACTTCGAAATTTAATTTTGAGAACTCCCTTTATATTATTTTTACTAACTCTACACCCTATAATGTGCATTTAAAGCGCACGTTTTTTTACTCAATTTGCAACGTTTTGAATACATAATTAATTTATGTAAAAAGACAGAAAGAAAAACTAATTTTAACTTTTTAATTTTTATTGCTCCTTCTCTTTCTTTTTTATATTAGCTTTTTGATGATTGATATTAGCGATCTCGATGTTACAAGTAGTAAAAAATCCAAATAAATAATAGTTTTGAGGCCCTTTGAATTAATGGGGGCCCTTATATCTAAGGGTAAATCCACCACTGCATAAATTCCTAGCAAACAATCTCCTTATTAAAATATGAAAATTAAGAAAAAAACTACATCATTAAAATTGATATAAATACGAGATTCTTAAAAATATAATATTTTTTTCCTCTTTGAAGTAGTCCTCATCCAAAAAGAGTCCTGACGATACTGTCAAGATCATGTTAAAGCAAAATCCTTTTTTTACATCATCAGAGCCATTGAGCAGAAAAGCTTCAGCTCAATAAACCATTTCGGACCATATTTTGAAACTAGGATTGGTGTGGAAATATTCGAGATGAGTGCCACATTAACTCAGAAGAATTTTAATGATTGAGTTATCTCTGCTTGCACGAAACAAAATCGTACACTTCTTAGACTGGATGATAGCTGAGGATGAAAAGTGGATTGCCTTTTAAATATCGTAAGGAGAAGAGCATATTGTGAATCCGGAAAACCTGCCCCATCCACCTCTAAGCCGAAGTTAAGCCTGAATAAGAGAATGTTGTGTATATGGTGGG
>JAGXCT010035173.1:0-24672 GCA_022495035.1 Philopotamus ludificatus
TTGAAGAAATACTTAATATCTTGTCTTGAAATAATTGGGGTATGTGAGATCATCCCTTCGGATGACGCGGTTGTTTTCGAACCGCCGTGACAATTGGGTTAATTATTCCGAGCATTTTTTTTTCAATAATCTGTGTTATAATATTTAAATTTATTATTAATAAAAAAAGAGCATGAAAATAAATATTTTTATTCAAAAAATTAAATACAACTTTTTAATCAAATTGACTCTTTTAAAAATTAAGTTAAACAATTAAATACTTTTTTTATCTAATAGTTGTATTTGATTTGCAAAAGGGTGTATTTGACGTAAAAAAACTGTACAATAATTATTTAAAAATAAAAAAATCGCAGTTTTAACCCGTGACTTAGATTTTTCTCTTTTAATGTTAATCCTACATGTCAAAAAATTTTCATATTTGATCAAAATAGTCTAAAGAATAAATATTATTAATAATCATTGTCCTTTATTGTCTGCAATTGCAAAAAAAATAAAATGAACAAAAATATTTCCTGCTGTTGCTACGCGCATGATGTTTTTTTTCGCTCGCATCCGGTACGATATGCCAGGTGCGACAGAAACGTGATGCTATAGCTCAGTCTGCGGTAAGACGTCGTCGAGTGCGCCATATAGATTAGTTAAAAATCTAAAATATTAATGAAAAATTTATCAATATCTCGCCTTGAAATACTTGGGGTATGTGAGAGACCCCCTTCGGATGACGCGGCTGATTTCGAGTCCCCGCACAGTGAGACGGATCGTGAATTCAAGTTCCAAAAATCTGTAACTTCTTTTTTATTTGAGCTAGACTTATGAAACTTAGAATACATATAGGTGAAGATATATTCTTCAATATTAAATAATAAAATTTAAAAATATATTCTTAAATAATATTTTAAAAAATATTTCAAAATTACAACTATGAAAATTATATAATTATGCCATATTATTCTGTTTAATTTTGTGTATTAAATTACCAGCGTTATGTATTAATTAAAAAACAGTTTTTTTTATATATAATAGACAAAAAATACAATATTTCATGATGTTTAAAAAAGTTGTTTCTAAAACTAATAAGCTTAAACCTTCCTCATCAAAACCTTTGATTGAAATGAATAATATATAAACCTAATTACTATATATATTTATATATTAATGTACATAGATAGAATAGGCTTTATTATAACACATCTAATAAGAATGTCCAATTAAAAAACGTAAAGATAGAATTTAAATTTATTATTAATAAAATTTAGATCATTAAAATAAATCTTTTTATTCATACGGATATCATTGAAATTTAGAGCAGGGTTAATTAATTATGTCATAACAAAAATAAACCATTAAGGGCTAATAGTCATGTCGATTTGACTGTGTTTTTAAATGATTATGAAATATGAAATTTAATTCAGGTTCTTACTTACAATATATTAAAGTAAAAACCAATTAAAGCGCTTAAAATTTCGAGCAATACAACTTTGCAGATATCATTTAATTTTCAAGTTAACCGAGAGTTGTTCGTTGAGTTGTTGCAAGCAAAACTTACACAATTATTATTGCTTTGGCGAAAACCGTCGGCTTTGCCGACGTCAGTAGTAATAGTTGTTAAGAAACTTTAATTGTAGAAAAACATTAATATGTTGGCTAATCTTTTTCCTGTATGAAATAAAAGTTTCGGTTTGTGGTGACGAATTTATTTCCCCTCGAAATCCTATGATATTTATCGTAAAAGTTTTTCGGGATAGTTTTATTGTGGCTTTCTTTCGAGAATAATAAAATAATATAATTATCATTTGTTAAACATGCTGATTAATTGTATTCATGATTTATTTTCAGTTTTCAGAATGGCCTGCTCATGACCCCGATGGTGTACCTGAGACTGGTGAGTCATATTAATTTTAATTATGAATATTTCTTTATTGGATATTCCGATGAGCTTTCAAAGTGGACCGGAAAATGATTAAAACCCCCGACGTTTTTTCGTTATATTAAACTGGGCATTGCCGCCGTTTTACAGACCGGAAAAGTTTTTTCACAGTGTGCACTCGGTAATATTCAGTTGCTGGAAAAAAAAAATTGTTTTCTCCGTCGACAAAAAATGGCGTTTCCTCCGAGACTTGTATCGGTCCTCTGGTCTCGGTCGAAAAATGTATTTTTATTTTTCTTTATTTACCCGAGCGGAAAAGTTGCGGATTATGAAAACCGGAGATAAGAATAAAAATGGATGACAAACGACGGCACGAATTGAAGTTATCAATCATTCCGGCTATCTCTGAGCCGGTTTATTTGACGACCGTCTCGTCAATAACGTAGAGATGCGGTCGTAGACACGTGCAAATAGGGTATTTTGTTTACACGTGTGTCTAGAATTACACATGTCTTATTTATTCTATATTTTAATAATAATAAAAAATAAACTAACAATAAGGTATTTTTTTTACGCAAGGCCAAGCGAAGCGCACGCTTATGTTTATGATTCGATTTCAGCTAATATACATTTTTTTTTCAACAAAAAAGCAACGCCATTATTTTCAGGATATCTTTCTCCGATGGTATGTTAATGCTTTTGGGTCAGTTTCGTTCTGACTTGCGTCTGGTGATTTGTTTTTTGAAGTATAAGTGCAAAATCATGTTATTTTTGTCAATAGCCTCCTGACAAAAATGAAAATATTGTCTCGGCGACAGGAAAAATATTCCTTTAGTAATAATTTGCATTGAATAAGAAGAGACCGAACAATGCTTTATAAATTCCAGAAAAAATATGAACAACTAATCTTTCTCCTCATATGAGGAGAGAGATGGCAAAAATCCTTAACGCCCCAGATACTCTTAATCGAGAAAATTAAGGAAACTGGTCTTAAATAAACCGATGTACTGAAAAAATCAACTGTTCATGATTAAAGGAAGGTAATAATTAAAGGCCAAAGCCTTTAATAGATTTTGGCTTGGATCCAACGATTGATTTAGTGAAAAATTCGTAGCGCCTAGAATATAATTTTACACAAAAATATAATATAAATATTAACAATAGAACCATTAACTATTTTAATGATTACTAAACCTTTGTTTTGAGATGATTCGCCATCTGTCTTTAATATGATATTTGACAGTGAGTGTAAACATCCTTATTAAAAAAATAATCATTTTGATCCAATGTATAATTAATTTATTAGAATACAAAATATCTTATTATTTAACCTAAACTAACCCATCCGCAACGGCGGTTCTAAAACACCGTCAAAAGAGGTCCTCCAGGGACCTCAAAATTATTTATTAACTATATCCTCTGTATTATAATCAATACTGCTTAACCCGTCCTTCACGGCGGCCTCGAAAACAACCGCGTCGTCCGAAGGGGGTATCTCAGATACCCCAAACATTTCATCAGCATCATTATCTTGATATTTTTATTAAATGGATTATTCTAAGAATAACAATAGTTATATATGATTTTTTAACTAATTAATATGACTGAGCTCTCCATGTACATGTTGATCCCACGTTTCACTCGCACTCAGCACATCGTACCGGATACAAGTGAGAAAAAACATCGCAAGCGTAACAACAGAACCGAATATTGTTGTTTTTATTTTTTTACGCAATTGCAGATAGTAAAGTACGATAATTATTAATAATATTTATTCTTTAGACGTTTTTAAATAAATACAAAAAGTTTATGACGTGTAGGATTTATATTAAAACAGTTATTTAAGAAAAATCAAAAAAATACGGTCCCAAATAGAACCCATCGTCACAGCTAAGTTAATACAACTTATTTAAGATAAAATTTAGTATATTAATATAATTATTGTTAAGCGATTTTTTTATTTATTAAATAAGTCTTGTTTTAATTTGTTAAATCTTACATTTTGTTGTTGTAAAATTAAGAGAAATCGCCTCTTTTCATTTTTTCACTCATCCTTTTTGTGATATTTCATGATCGATAAATCTTTAATTATTTATTTATTGATCATTTTTACTCTTTGAGCATTGTGGTTAATTTTATTGATTTAAAATATGAATAAATATGCCATAAATAAAAACATATATTTTAAGCATTATTGCATTGAACTTTATACTCGATAATTTTAATTTTGAATAAATTATAGATAAATTTGCAATAAAATTATTATTAAAGAAAATCAAAGAGGGTTATCACGTCTTTATTTATTATTATTTAAATTTAAATATTGATACAAAAAAAAATAGTTAAATGAAAATTCGCGAAATTATTTGACGCATCTAGTGCACATTATTATCGAAATATTAAACTAGTTTAAAATGAAGTAAGGTTAGTTATGGTTTAATATAGAAATATAAGTAAATATGTTTCTATTGAAAAAACAAATCGATCGATTTTCTAAATTGCAGTACAATGCTGTAAAAATATGTGTTCAGCTGAATGTTTATTTAGTCAGCGAGAGAAAGGTGGATTATATCGCTGAAAATTCAGCTGCTGGATTAAATGCACATATTTCCATAAATACTTTGCACAGTATGATACAGATCTTGTATTTAGCAAAAAAAATAAAAAAAAACATAGCAAATACATAAAATAAATTTTGCAAATCTACTGAATGGATGTTCGCAATTATGTGCACGATTTATATTTTTAATTTATCAATCAGCCTGCGCTTTATGATCTGTGAATACCGGATGGCTCCAGGTGCATCATGCATGCACAATCTGTGATGCGATTTCACATCTGCATAAATCTGTCGGTGGCCGCCATAATGCATATTTTGCGAAGGAATTTAGCACAACAGAATATTGTAAATCATATTGGCTGCCGGATTGTTAAGTGGTGTTTACACAGTGCGCCTCAGAATCCGATTCGGCTACTAATAAAACTCACATCCGGAATATAAACTAATGGCTCCACTGTGCTGAAACGCCAAGAAATATATTAGGAAAATACACTGAAAAAAAATGAAATCGATGAATAAAGTAAAATATATAGTTATTTTATTTTATTTTATTATTAGACGATTATTTGTCGTGATTACTCTCAAGATCATGTTAAAGCAAAATTCTTTTCTGACAACATCTGAGATTGCAGAAAGACTTGAACACAACATCCTCTTATTCAGGCTCAACAAACCATTTTGGACCATATTAAGAAACTAGGATTGGTGTGGAAATATTCGAGATGAGTGCCACATAAGTTAAGTGAGAAGAATTTGGATTTGAACCCTTCATGGACCGGATGATGACTGGGGATGAAAAGTGGATTATCTATGAAAACATCGCAAGGAGAAGAGCATATTGTGAATCCGGAAAAACTGCCCCCTCCACTTCTAAACCGAAGTTGAGCCTGAATAAGAGGATGTTGTGTATATGGTGGGACATTCGAGGATCAATACGTTTTGAGGTATTGAAACCGAACGGAAAGCTAAATTCGGAGAGGTCCTGTCAGAAATTAGATAATTAGAAAACAGTACTCCACGAAAAGAGGTCGGTGATGTTCAATAGGAAGGACATCATACTGCTTCATGATAAAGCTAGGCCACATACTGCTTTGGGGACTCGTCAGAAACTCACAGAGCTAGCCTGAGAAATTCTGTCGCATCCACTATACTCCCTGTACCTAGCACCCTCCGATTATCACTTGTTATTGTCCTTACAATTTTTTTTCAGGGTAAAAAATCAAAAACGAAGATATCAGACAAGAACTGGTTCAATTTTTCGCTTCTAGGGATAAGGCATTCTTTAAAAATGTCATACAGTCAAGTCAAGAAGTCATAGATAATGATGGAAATTATATTATTCAAAAAAGTTTATTCGAGGTTTAAAAAAATGTATTATTTTGTTTTATTCTAAAAACGGACATAACTTTCCGTTAGAATCACTAATTCTTCTATGTATTCCTCTTTCATCGTATCCTTGCTGTACAAAATAATTTTAATACAATATTAGAAGCCAAAACGGCGAAAAATTAGCTAACCGATCGGTCACGGCGGCTCGAAAACAACCGCGTCGTCCGAAGGGGGGTCTATTTTCCATTATAAATGATAAAATCAAAGCATTTCAAGTCAAGTTATTGTAAAAATTTGGTTAAAAAAAAATGATTCTATTTTTTGTGTGTTGGATACCGCGTTATAGGAGGGTTTCCTATATAATAAAATATTAGCTGAGATTTTTTCAACAGCATCTTGAATTCTACGCTCTACTTTTTGCAAAAGATCTGTTATTTTCGTTTGTTAGCTTTTGGCTAATTGAATAAATACTGTGCAGTTCGATCTTTATTGATATGAGAGGTTTTAAGGCTTATTTAACGTTGTTCTCAAACACTACGTTGTCTAAAGGGGGTCTATTTATGAGTGAAAATAGACTACAAGTATTTCAAGTCAAGATATTGATAAAATCTTTATCAATATCTCGACTCTTTTCTAAAAAATGGATAATTCTAAGAATAAAAATAGTTTTTCATGATACGCTTCATATTTTCATTTTTTTAACTAATCGATATGACCCGTAAATGACATGCGCACCGGACGATGTCCCGCCGCACACTGAGGACACGCCACCGATAAACTGACCGCCATTTCTCGTGGCACGTGTCACTAGTATACTTTTCACTCGCACTTGGCACATCGTTACGGATGCGAGCGAGAAAAAACATCAGGCTTGTGGCTACAGAAGCGAATATTGTTGTTTAGTCAATGATTATTTATAATATTTATATTTTAAACAAATAATCTTTTTAATTGTTTTACCATTCTTATCGTAAAAGGATGCATTTGATTTGAAAAAAGGTGTATTTGACGTGAAAAAACTGTACTATGCAAAGGGATTACCTGTTCAATATTTATATTTATTTATTTGTCTATGAATCAGAAGCATGACATATCCTAAAAATGCATGGCATAATAGAAAGATTCCAAAGCGCCGTTCACCCATATAAAGGTTTGATACAGATTCAAAAGATGCTAGGTGAAAGAGTCTTTTACACTAATATTCCCCCCAGTGTCAAACCACGACACTGATTAATTTTTAATATTATTTATATTGGATTGAAATTCATATTATTATTTTTTAATTATTTATTCAACACGGGATAGATGGTATTAAGTTAATTAATTACAATGCCCCAAACTAAATACATACATATTTTTTTATGAAACATGGGAAGGCAATGGGTCTCTTCCTCTTACACACCCCCTTGTCAGTGTTATGGATAATTCCCTGAATTCATAGTTTTCTTCGTAATAATATGCATATTACCTACAAGTCATAACACTTTTTATTTTAATGAATCGCCATGTAAAACATAATATTTAATTAAATAACATGACTGTGTTCTATCTGAACTTATCTTGATTTTTTTATCATCTCTACTATACAAAATCCAATTGTTTATTTTTCATAATACTATCTAAACAATTTTCCGCGGCACAGCTTTTCCTTTGCATGTTTTCCCCCATATTATAAATTCGATAAGCTTCGTATTTTAAACACTAATCACCAACATTTAATTAATTAAACACGTATTTTCCTTTTGGGAATACAAATAATATTTATATGAAATGTTAACGTATTTTATATAAGTCAAAACTGTGGAAATGCGGAAAATTAAATAAATAACTAATAATTATAAAAATGTACACGATTCACATACACACGTTATATTTAATGATACATACATCAAAGCTGTGACAACTTTAATCCCCTCTGAATTCACACACTATGAATACATAATGAAGCTCGACGTGTAATCAAAATATGTCGCAATTAATTATTTCATCGAAAATATTAATATGGCCTTATAAAGAGGGGCACGATAATAGCGAAATTAGCCAAAATCCATTATTTTCATTTTATGTAAATTTTCCGTCACATTCAGCAAGAGCAAAAGTATAAAGTGACATTAAAAAAAGATGAATAAAGTGAGAAGGAATTATTAATTGCCCGCAATTAGTGAAATTGTACTCATTTCAGCTATGAAAAACGACTTTTATATTAAGGACTACATTTTTTTTTCTCCGTGTAATACATTAATATTAATATTTTGTGTAACGAGTTGCTCATAAATCCAGGTAATATCTGAAAGGAAGCAAACTAGACAACAGGAAACTAAACTTTGATAACTCAGACCGTGTGTAATTCAGCGTTAACAACTCAACTAATGAACTAAATAGCGATATTAATCACATTGATAGAACGCAACTCGTTTAGCTATAATTTTTAGTCTGTTATGACTCACTAGCACTAAAAGTGCTCCGTCATTAATAATATAATATGACGTTTTATGAATAAAAATTAGACCAATTAGCAAAACGCCTAATTGTGTTAAAATTGATCTAAGTATAAAATATAATGAGAATTACAAATTAAAATATTTTTATACTAGTATAGATTCAAAAATTCTACTCTAATTAATTTTACCTTGAATGCTAAATAAAAATATCTAATCAATTTTGTTACTTTACACATATCTACAAATATATATGTGTCATTAACCTAGCTGTTAAGAATTATTCCCATATTTGGGAATAATTAAGAGTATTACAAACTATTTGTATTTATTTAAAAAAGTATAAATAATCATTAACTTTATTGTCCGCAATTGCGAAAAAAATAAATACAACAATATTCGCTTCCGTAACTACGGGATTGATGTTTTTTCTCGCTCGCATCCGTACGATGCGCCAAGTGCTAGTGAACTACGTACACTAATGATATGTGCCACGAGAAATGGCGGTCGCTCTATCATGATAACTATTTTTATTCTTAGAATAATCCATTTTTTAGAAAAATGTCGAGACATTGATGAAGATTTTATCAATTAAATATTTTATTGATAATAAAAAAAAATATATATAAACCTTAGTGTTTGAAAAGAATGTAAAATATCACAATTTTTTTTATATTTGTCTAAAAAGTCTAAAGAATAAATATTATAAATAATCATTGACCTTTATTGTCAGCAATTGCGAAAACAACATAAAAACAACAATATTTGCTTATATTGCCATGCGCCGATATTTTTTCTCGCTCGCATCCGTTATGAATTGCGTTAGAATAATCCATTTTAAAATAATATCAAGTTATTGGTGCTGATCAAATGTTTGGGGTATCTGAAATACCCCCTTCGGACGACGCGGCGAATGGGTTAAGCAGTACTGATTAAAATACAGAGGATTTAATAGAAAGATGATAATTATTTTTATAGAAACAACCAAAAGAATAATTTTATGCTAACGTATTTTTTATTATTTAACGTTTGTTATACTAGCTGTGCCGATGGGGTCTATTGGGGAACCCAAGTCTTTGTCTAAAAAAGTCCAAAGAATAAATATTATAAATATTCATTGACCTTTATTGTCTGCAATTGCAAAAAAAAACATAAAAAAACAATATTCGCTTATATTACAACGCGCGCGATATTTTTTTTCACTCGCATCCGTTACGATTTGCGAATTTGACTAAATTTTAAAACATGCCATAAATAACTGTTTTTATTCTTAGAATAATCAATTTTAAAAGAAAATGTCAAGATATTGATGCCGATGAAATGTTTGAGGTATCTGAGATACCCCCTTCGGACGACGCGGTTGTTTTCGAGCCGCCGTTACGGCAGTACTGATCAGAATACGGAGGATTTAATAGAAAGGTGATAATTAATTTATTGGAAACAACCAAAAGCATACATTTTTGCTAACATATTTTTTTTATTATTTAACGTTTGTTCTATACTTTTCTTTTAATTTGAAAAAAGGCGTAGAACGAACGGGCGGATTAACATTATATAAAATTATACCGTGCTAATCGAGGGATGTGTTTTATAGATCTATGGATCAAAATCTTATTTTAAATGAAATTTTATTCTAATTTAGGTTTAACTAGAAAAATCCGTTTGATTTTGACGAGATAGCATTAAAAAAAAAATCACGGAAAACATAATTTAAAATTTTTTCAGCGGCATGAAAAAATATTTTTCCTCATATAAATAAAATCATATCAAAGGAATGTAATACTTCTCTGTAGATTATTTTTCTCGTCTCTACCGTTGATCTATATAACCAGAGATCCGTAACCACACCCAATCCCGGTCCAATAAAACTCTCATCAATTTTAAAATTACGCATCAAGATATTATATATATACATATACCAGAAGAAAAACAATTTGTATTTATTAATAATCAATTATCCGGAATTTGGCGAAGAATTCCGGCGGCGTAATCGAATATGCCGCAGCCGCCTCGCAAGTTTATTAGACGGGAAAGAAGGAATGCCCCGAGCCGTCAGAAAGTAGACGAGGGTGAGAAGAATCCGTGTCGAAGCGGTGGCTCCTACCCCCCACTCTCGCTTAATTGCGGCCCTCGGTAATTCCGGGGGCCCTGCAAGAGTCATTTATTACCATCTCTGTTTACTCGGAGAGCGTGCTCTTGACTACAATGGCAATTAAACTATCGCGAATTAAAACGGTCCGAAATACCAGGGACAGTGGCAAATTCGCACAGATTTCCGCAATCACCATTCGTGTTCTTTGGCAGATAATTAATACGCGTCCTATATTTTTTTCTCTTATAGTATTCCGACGAGTAGGTCGCATACAACTGCGTACAACTGGGTGTGGTCCAATAAGTTAATTGGCTCGGGTATATCTATGACTCTGCATATGTCAGGGTTCGATTCAGTACGCCTCAATCAAGTGCCATCCTTTTAGAGGTCACTGGGTTTCTGGAGTGCCTGATCCCAGGGGTAATATCCGTATACATATATGTACATACATTTACCATATGCAGGTATCAATATAAGCGTATGCATATTTTACAATATACATAGTTCACTAATCTATCGTTTTGCTCGATCAATTACTTAGTAGTGTCTGTCGAAATATTGTCTTGATGTGCAATAATTTTCTACCTGAGAGGGACTAAAATAATTAGAGATAATAAAGAGAATACGTTTCTATTTATTTTTTTAATATTGTCTCATCATGGCTAAATGTGCGAGTATACAAAGCACAACCCATTTTACTCTTAAACTAGTAATTTTGTCAGTGTTTCACTTAATTCATACATATTAAAAACAATAAAGAAAAGAAAAGAATTATAAAATCGCATACAAAATTTCTATAAAACGGCTATATTTAACATCGAATATATCTACATCTTCGGCGTGGTTGGGCAGAGTAATAGCTCTGGTTACCGGAGAGTTGCTGAGAGCACCTGTCCTCGCGTTTGGTGGAAGCAAAAGTACACGGGAACGAGGTCAGTGGTAGCGAGGTCAATGGCAACGATAAGGGCTACTTGCACAGTACAAGGGGCCTCGTGGTCTTTTTTTTCTTTTTTTTTCTACCAAGGGTGAAAGATATCAATGCCAACAGTAGAAGAAGCACCCTTACACGTCATTGTATGCTATTTTTGTTCAATCAAGGAATGAAGGCAAACGAAGCAGTAAAATATACTGATACTTACGGCGATATTCTGAAACTAAACAGGTATCCTCGGTGGCTTAAAGAGTTTAAAAATAGAAATAGGAATCTCAAAGATGTCGCATGAAGAAGACGACCCCAAAAATCAAACGATAATATCCCGAAGGCAATGGTGGATTTAGATCTTCGTCAAACGGTTGAGGAATTATCGTTAAATATTGGCTGTCCATTGTCTACAGTTCAGGATCATCTTTATAGCATAAGAAAATTGTACAGGCAAGGAATTTCGGTTCCTCGTGAATTGATAGACTGCTCTCGATCTACGAGGTACCATCTGCGCGTTTCTTTTGTCTCGGTATGAAGCCGATCCGTTTTTGAGGCGACTTGTAACTAGAGACGAGAAATGGTATCTGGGCATCATTCTGGATTCAAACCTAGGTATGACTGCCCACACGGGAAAGATCATCGACAAGGCTAAACACTAGAATGGTTGCTTCAGACGAGTGGCCGGTGTCGATTGGGGACTTTGTCATCAAATAATAAAAAGATATTAGTATACCATCTTCGTCCCCATCGTCACCTATGCTGGAAACTTCTGGGCTCATAACGGATGCATGTCGTTTGTCCAGCGCCTTCTTCTTTCTGGACAAAGATTACCACTGGTCATGATGACCAGGGCATATAGAACCTCGTCCACGACGATGCTCCCAGTCCTTGCGGGTGTCCTTCCGCTCGACCTAGAGCTCCAGACACGTGCTGCTATATGGCTCATCCCTCGCGGTCACCAAGAGCTTATTGGAAGCGTGGCCCTATCCCAGGAAGAGCTAGTCTTTACAAAGCTGAGCTGGATGTGTGGCAAACACGCTGGATGCACGAATCCTAGGGCAGAACGGGTTATTACTTCTTCCCCAGCATTCACGCCCGGATGAAGATGAGCTGGATCTGTCCTAATCACTACGTGATTCGTGGACAACAACGTGGGGGGAGAGGGGTTGGTGTGAAAAGTGTCTCTAGTACAAGGGGGTTATGTACTGCGCCAACCGACAGCTTGAAGAAGTGCTTTGCCAAGTAAATCGATCATCTTTTCTTGAGGGTTACATACCCATACGTTGGAGTATAAACTTGAGTAGAATCCAAACTCCCTCATGTAGAGATACCTTAGCAATTTCTTTGGATCTTCTTTAATCTGAGGGAATTTCAGGCGTCATAAGGCGCCTTTATAATGGACCCTGATTTAAGCAAGCTCCTAACCAATGTATCGTATAGCACTCGTATGATTAAGGTGCTACGTATGCGATGAGAATTTCTCAAGACGAAGCCCAAAATTCTCTATGACCTCATACACACGTCCGATATATGTAAACTAAATTTTAACTTGGAATCAAACAAAATACCCAGGAAGAGTTACGTTCCCAAGTATGTAATTAAAGATAATGGGCTCCTTTGATCTAGAAAATGTCATTGTTTGACATTTTTCAATACTTAATGGAAGACGTTTTAATATTGACCAATCGCGCAAAGAATCAGTGCCAAGTGTTAAAACAGAGATAATAAGATCAGGGATCTTAGTTTGTCATCATACAAATTTAGAAGGCCGTTCTGGCCTGAATGATGTAGGTGCATCTTTTAGATTGAAACCCAAATTGTCGGTAGTATACATTTTTTTT
This sequence comes from Philopotamus ludificatus, assembly GCA_022495035.1. Taxonomy (NCBI): domain Eukaryota; kingdom Metazoa; phylum Arthropoda; class Insecta; order Trichoptera; family Philopotamidae; genus Philopotamus; species Philopotamus ludificatus. The sequence continues at coordinate 13,050 of JAGXCT010035173.1, forward strand.
ATTATTTTTATTTTAAGTGGCCTTTTAACCCAGAGGGGGGTCTTTTCCACCTGGAGGATACTACGCAATCTCCAGCAGAGACAAGTTCGTTTCAACCCCAATGCCAGGACTGCGACGGACCTCCAGGTTATCTTGGCTCTTCGAATACGGGTCAGGTCGCACCTCCTGTAGCAAACACGTCACCGAATTGGCCTGGATAGCGGCCTGGATCCTCATATCTCCATAGAATCTACGAAACCATGATTGTGCCCAACCGCTATCGCCGCCACGTCCAATACCAAAAACGACTATACCAAAAATTTATTAAATAGGTTTAGTGGCTATTCTGGCATTTAAGCCCAAATCGAAAATAAATAGCATACAATGGCTGATGTGTCCGTTGCCAATTTCTCGTTTCGACAATTTACCCTTAATATTAATAATAATTTTATTACTCATAAATAATGCTAAACAATAGTTCTAAGCAAAAAAATACGGACATGCTTTCTTCACCGCTTGGACACAAAATGCACTCGAATATTAGTTTATAAAATACGCGATTTCTCATTGGTCCCCCTATTATGAGTACATGCACGTTTAATACACACACGGATAATCAAGAATGTACTGTAATATGAAAAAGGTTCTAATGATTAAAAAATATATATTTTATTTCATCATCTTTGTGAATAATTGAGCTTATATTTTTATTAAAACCAAGGCAAATATTTTTTCTCTTTAAACGGAATTGCAGATAAACGCAATCCATTGTGCTCATAATCATTAATCATTTTGACATTTTAAATTAATTGTTCATTATATTATAACTAAAAAAATAAATATATCTTTTATATTATTAATCCTGATATAAAATAAAATATTTTTAAAATGTGCTGTGATTTTTTTTAAATACGGGTTAACCGATACGCTCTCAGCGTATCAGTTTTCCGTGGAAAGCTCCATATTTACACGCTGAAAAGCTCATAAACATGATATTGTACACTTATATTATACGATATGTGTAATATTTTTATATATAATTTTATCTTAAATAATGGTTTAATTGTACAGTAATACCCCGTTCATCGCGCTTCTGAAAAAAAGGTGGAAACATATCTGTCTTTGACACATGCCAGGAATTGTCATATTGAATTCATTACTTAGTCTTTGGAATAATTAAAAATGTTAACATGGAGGAAAGGAAGTTTTTTAAGCAAATAGATATTGGTTTGATTGGTTTAAAAAACGTTCAAACTTACATAGCCTTAAAAAAATTGGCTAATCAGCTGAAAAATATAATTTAAACTGTTGTTAATTAATCGATCAAAAACTCCTCGTGCCATGAAAGATTATTCTAAAAACAATTAACCAGTTTTTGGCGAAATAATCGTAAAGTATGGATGACAAAAAAAATATTTTTGGACTGGTTTAAAACTTGTTTCTGCCCAGTAATAAAAAAAATATTGGGAGGATATTGAAGTTGAACCACGAGCTCTTCTGGTGTTAGACAATGCTCCTGGACATTCGCTGGGACTTTGTGCATTGATTTTTCCATCGAAGTAATATTTCTACCTCCAAATACGACTTCCATCTTACAACTTATAGATCAAAGCACAATAGCAGTCTTTAAAGACTTGTATTTAAGAAAAACGATTCGCCAACTCATTAAAGAAACTGTTGTAGGTGATAAAGATGCTATGCAAGTTTATGGAAACAATTTAATATTATGTAAGCTACCAGAAATATCGACGAAGCGTGGAATAATGTCACCCATTCGTGTATGAAGGATGATTAGAAAATGTTGTTCAGAGAAATTGTTGAAGTTCATTGCAGTTATGAAAATGATATTCTAAATATCATTGAAGAAATCAATCTAATAGCCGTATCTGAAGGCATCGAAGGTGTTGATGTAGATTAGGTGTTCTTAACCCTATGCCTACGCTATGCTCTACGCTATAAAGTATTAAATAACACAAATTAATTGTATTTTTTAAGTATTATTAATTGAAATGGTTAAAAAAAATTCAACATGTTATTTGGTTTTGAAAAAAATCAACAAAATCTGAGCAAATCCTTTATCACACAGAATATTTAAAGCCATTTTAGAAGAGAACGATTCCTTACAAGCTGATCTTATTTTACATACAATAAGTAAGGGCTCTAAAATCTCTAATTTTTTGACCTTCTAGAAGAGATTAAAATATTTAATTTCAAAAGGTCAAACATTTAAACAATTATATGACCTTCATTGGCTGATGGACTTGCCTTTTTAACAGATATTTGTGAAACTTCACGGGAAAAATAAAGATATAGCAGAAATGATTTGTTCTATAAAAGCCTTCAAAGCTAAAATACAGTTTTGGATAAATAATTTGTGGAAAAATTCTCGTGCACATTTTCCAAGGATGAAAAACGTGATTGGTGAGAATATTTTTGATCTAAAACTATTTATCATTCACATTAAGAAGCTTTTGGAGCAATTTGAAAGTAGATTCCAGCAATTTTCTATCATCGAATCAGTGGCTACATTTTTTGTAAAACCTTTTAATACTCGATTTACCTCTCGATGATTGCTTACGATTAGGGTTATCATCTTACACGCCTAACTTTGAAAAGTTAGTAAGTGAAATGGATGTCAAACATCGCACTACATGTGATTTTTTATTTTGAATATATTTTATTTTATAACTTTTCTTGGACATTTTTTTGTATATGTATGGTATTTTTTTTTGTAAATTTAAATAAATGCATAATCTTTCGATTTATAATAATTTGGTAATTAACGTAAAACATAAATATGTGAAGCTGTTCATCGAACAAAGATAAAATAAATAAATCATTCATATGTAGTACTTAATTCTTGTTTTTTTAAAAATCGGCCTGCACCCGCCACTATTCTTTAAATAATAATCCCTAATCTCAAATGCGTCCGGAACCGCAATATGGATAAGAACCCCTGATTTATAAGCGATATATACATTTAATATTCCGCAGCACCCCCAAATATTTTAGCCACTAACCGCCACTGCTTAATTATGAAAAGCAACGCGTCCTTCGCCTATTTTATAATTTTATATACAATCATACTCACTTTTATGTTTCTGACATAGTTTTTTTTCTCTTAATTCTATGCGATTATATCTATGCATGTGCCTAGGTTTTGTATCGAGTTTCGTAGGCGTGTAATAATACTCGAATTATTACGCAAGATTAACACTGATTGCACCTGCCGGGGTGTATTTCGTAAGCAAATTGCTTTTTATGTTTAAAATTACCTGGCGGTTTTTTTTAAACGCCCATTATTCATTTTGTCCTGGAAAAAATGGATCGATGCTACCATTGCTCTAGAATTTTTAACATTAATATAATGGGATACCATTATGTATTTTTTTTTATTATAATATTGCAATTTATTGCTAACTCATTTCCTTATTATTAATTTTATAAAAGCTCCAGTATCCCCATGTCGGTTCTGATAACCTACTTAGTCGTCAAAGTCATATAAAATTATCTTATTATTTTAAATCATAAAACTTGATAAAAAAAAAATGGGAGAAATATTCGTTTTTATTCATAAAATCTTTATTTATTAATATTATTAATTTAATTCTTTGAAATAATATTAAAAATTAATCAGTGTCGTGGTTTGACACTGAGGGGAATCATTCCCTTTGCATCTCTAGAATCTTTATCTAACCTTTATATGAGTGAATGGCGCTTTGGAATTCTTCTTTTGTGCCATCTTAGTCAAATAAATAAATAAATAAAACATAAATTAATTTCCATAACTTTGGTGAAGATGTCAAGCTTCGTCACAAGTATTATATTAATACAATTTGTTCATTCATCGATTAAGAACTTGAACGTGTATTTTTTTTATAAAACAACATATCTGACGACTGAGTTATGTCAAGAATGCTTAATAAATATTAATCTAAATTCTAAATTATCAGTTTTCGAGTAAACACCAACTCAAAGAAAATAATCTAGTCACTGAGATAGTATTATCATCATTTTTACCACCGTTTATCCCTTTTGAGGCTATTTTTTTTACCCCTGTTATTATTAGTAACAATTACATCGACATTTTTTTACAAAGTCGTATTTTTATTCAATTTTTTAAGCCGTGTCAAACAAAGAAATAAAAATTATGTAATAATATTAACTACATTCTACTCTCCTATAACGTTTCTTGCCATAGAGCGGCGTGTACGGCAGTCCCTCGTATAGCGCTCCAACAAACTAAAAATAAGGTCATTTAAAATATATGAATGTAAAAAGTTGTATTAATTTCGTTCAATTTACAAAATACTATTAAAAAAAACTAACCTTAATTTGTGTGTGAGTGCGCATAGTCTTCCATGGGGCAGGTTTCTATAGCGTGGTCTTTATCTCGGGGCTATAGGAGGGTTGACTCTATTAGAACACATTATTTAAAAATCACTGAATCCTACATTCCGTTTAAAATCTCTCGGTCTTATCTAGCAAAATACGATATATCGTATCTCGGCATATAAAGGGTTAAAATATTCCCATCAGTATACACTTATAGCCAACGATTTTTCCAATCTTCAACGGACTTCTGGAACACAATCGAACTGTTATCACACTTAACTATTATTTTTTTTAATATCAAAAATAGTTTATCTTATCCCTAATTATCAGAAAGCTTATCATAATGTACATATATATCATGTTTTAACCTAAAGTATTAATATACTAGTAATACTTATCGATTTTTTTAATAAATAATATAAATATGTTTTAGGGGTTAAAACGCCAACTCATAACATCTTATGCATTTTTATTTATGTCATCATCGATACACTATATTGAACTTTTGAAAATGTCAATATGATGTCAGCTATCGTGACATAACCAGATTCGTTGACCTCTCGTCGTTTAATCTCAGTCACATCCCCGACACAGTAAAAAAAGCAATTCAATCCTTTCGTGCGAGATAAAAATAATAAAAATAACATTCTCGTTAATGAGTGAAAGCTCTTTGTAGACGTTTATTTTAAAACTTTCCGGATATGACGTCACACGGGAGTCGTTCTGAAAGCGAAAGCTTTTACACTCTGTATTCTGGATAAATGACAGTTGTACATACATCCGTCAATGTGTTCCCTTTCATCTCGTCGTTGTTAAAGAACTGACGATTTTTTTCTCATTTAATTGCAATCAGCGACTCACCTCCTTCTTCGTCATCTTCACTTACACGACTCTAATCCCACCATTGTCCTCTGTATCCTCATTTACATGCACTGTATGGGCATTAGCAGGGGGCGTAGTCCGACTACACCTAAAAACCGACCGACCATGATTCACAACGACATAATGATCGTCCATATTCGTTGCCGGATGAGTAATCCTCGTCATGCCATTGACGATGATGATCATGTCTCTTTCGGTCAAATTTGATCCCATTTTTTTGCGCAAACCGACACCGTTGAATCATCATTCTAGAAAATCTGGACCTCTGATACATCTTATGTAATTAATTATCAATCAATCACGATACGGCCATAATAACGTATTTGCGCAATAATCATAGACTTGACCTTGCGTGTCTGCGTATTTATGCAACGATACTTATCGCAAATCTATGCTGAATCTTAAAATAAATTCAAGCTTTTTGTTTCAGCAAAATTATCCATTTTACCGTTGATCGATTATTATTTTTTTATTTAAAATAATTACTGAATGAACGCTCTAATGATCTTGCGTAATTATTTATCTTGTTAGCTAATTACCCCCAGAGAAATCATTGCTGGATATTTCAGTTTCAGTGAATTCATCCCCCGAGATCAAAAGATTAATTACTCAAATGTATGAAAACCCTTATAAACAGAAACAAATAATACATTTTGATGATTTATATATTCTTATTATATAGATTATAATTTATAAGCTCTCCCTGAATCTTCGTTTTGTATATCTATACATATATATTAATTAGGGAGACCGAAAATCCATTATTTTTTATAAGCTGGAGTGTAATCATCTCTTTTTGTGGCTTTTCTCTTAGTACTAACTCATTAATATTGTATGTTGCTTTTTTTATGTTTGGTATTAATGCTGTTAAGAGCAAGGGAATCGAGTATTCCTCTTAAGGGCAATGTCCTTAGTCTTCGATATGAAGCGCCTTTAAATTTCATGAGTTGGTACAAACATATTAATTGATGTACTATTTTTAGGTCAATTTCTCTTTTAGCATTTGACTCAATTAAAATATTGAGTTCATATAATAGTTGTAATTTCTTTGACACGACAGTCAGGTTATAATTTATATTATTGGGCATACATTTAAAGAAGAGAATAAACGAATACCGAGACAAACCCCCTCCTACTTGCCTGGACACAGCGAGAGGGTAAAATCCGGTACCAACAAGGTGAAGATGTACGGTCTAATGCCAGAAATAGCCAAGAGAGGGAAACTCTTGGATCCCCGCGGTATGGTCACGAAGGGGAGCCCTCACGTCACGTGTGAGACTCGGGTCCCTTTGGCCTCGACTGCCATTCAAGAGTTTGGTAAAGGCCCATGCCCTCAGCGAGTGAGAGCCTTGTGACTGGCAAATGATGATGATGACATATAGGATATAATGGATTTATTGTAGCAATGGGGGGGGGGGGTCTCGTACGCTGCAACTCGGAGCAGCACCCCCAAATATACGAGTCACCACTGAATAAATTCCAAAAATAACTATTGATTAAATACCACAATGGGTCTATTCTAGAGTCATTTTTAAGTATTTATTTTACTCGTTTCAAAACTAACAATGAATTCTTCTCATTCAATGCAATTCTTTGCTGAAAATATACAAAAAAATACTTATTTTGCACGTGTCGTAACTTGGGGCAAGAAATGTATCATGTACTTTAATTTAAAGTTTTTAACAAATAAGCATTCCAATAACAATAACTGAGTTTAAAGAAGATTTTTCTGTGTTTTTAAACATCGCTGATGTAATTTAGTATAAGCTATTTAATCGAAATTTAAAGAAAAGTGAAAACTCAGAAATTCTGATAACAAATCTTTTTCCAATTTAATTTGGTCAGACTACCTTGTCGGGCCTCTTCCTCTACTTTTCTCCACCTTGCATTCTACATTTTCCATAAACATCAGCGTCTTTAGCTGTCTTCTACCCTATTCCTGTCAGGAATAATGTAAATGGACTTTCAAGGATCATATGAAACGTATCTTAATGATGATGATGTTTGTGATGCTTCCTTTCTTTAGATTTTCTTTAGTTGAAAACATTCTTTTTCTATAATATTAACCTATGAACTTGTGATCTTGACCCTTAAAGTCTTACAAATGGGTTCAACAGCACGAAGTTCATCTTCTATTTTATTTTGTATTATAGTACCTTTGTGTTTAATACTTTCTTTATGTGTGAGGCTAGTGATCACTCTCCATCCTTAAACTCTTGGGCCATTAATAAGTAGTTTGATGCTGCGATTCCTCCAGATTTTGGCTAGACGAATACTCTTCTTTTTTCCAATACAGGAGATCTGGAACATGCTGTATTACTTGAACTTGGGATCTTAAATGTCTACAGTTTTAAAAATGGGTTTATCAGCATTAGGTTCTTTATCTTTTTTCATTTAATATCGATTGGACCCTTCGATGTGTTATAGATTGACGGTTTGACGGACCAGTTAAAAATTTTAATACAATTGCAAAAATGTAGCTAAAACTCAAATTACTAACGAAATTGATGACTTCTAGATCTTCCCATGAATCGATTGAACATATTCCTATCCAAATACCTTTTACGCGAAGCTCCCAGTAAGTGTCACTAGCGTGTGCAATGAATTAATAGTTGTCACACTGGTGTGACCATAGCGGTTAAAGAGCTATAGAATGATGTAAATTATGTTTTGGATCAATGTTTAAAAATAATATTCTTAAACTAAATATACGCATTCAACGGATCGCTTCCGTTAAACGAGATTTAGGTGTAATTGTCAATGTGTCAATACATATTTTTTGTGTTATTTATCACACCACGACCAAACTGCAATGACTCACGTGTTTTTTGGCAAACGCCGTATTTATCTTGCGTACCAAATCTATCCATCACATATGGCGAACTCCTACTCTATATCTAAATTTAAAACGTAATTATTTTTCATAGCGATTTTGTAGAAACTTGTTGTTTGACGCGATTATTACATGTCATGTGTATTATTCTCTGAATTTTCCTCGAAGAATCAGGATGTGGTTAAGTATATTTCATTGTATCGCGGATTGATATATATATATATTTGTTTTAATTTTTATGTTCAGTGAGCACTGGTACTCTTAAATATTTCAATATAATCGCTTCTTTGTGCCAAGTATGGTACTGCTGCCAAAACAGGAAGTGATCTAGATTCGTGTACACGACATGTCCGATTGTACCATCCGATATATAAGAACTCGCAAGATGGTATGTGTTAGAAGGACCCGAAAGAAATCGCGTATTTTTTATGAATGCAAATGTATGTTTTTTCATATTATTATATGTCCGTATAGTTTTTCAATTCTTTTTTGAAAAAAGCAAGGAGCAAGGTCTAAGGTATATGAAGGATGTAACAGAATCACTCAGCTTACCTCCTAATTCTTTTCTTGGGTAATCCTTGCTTTATGAAGGCGTCCATTATCGCGATGATGAATTAGTCCCTTCTGCTAAACAAAATTAAATGTTTGATTAATAATTTCTTCTTTCCAATTATTTACAGTAAACATTTAAGTAATAGCAATTGCTTCACCTGGTTTTAATAATTGAACAGGAGTTTGTTTCGGAGAACAATTGTCTCTTTCGACTTGTGTTATTGTAAACGATTCATTTCTCATCTCCAGTTACAATTTGGTGTAAAAAGAATCGAATTCTTTATTTCGACAACAAAGAATTGCTTGTGTTTCTTTGCTCTTTTTTGTTACCTTCGGGTATAGTACGTGCAGTGTCCAAAACCCATTTTATTGGTTTATTGATGTGTTGCAATGCCACTATGCAGAGAATCTTAGTGATTTGAGTCTCTGTGATGATTCCTAGATGATTAATCCAGGATGCGTCCTTCGTAAATTTCTAGTTTCGACATTTTACCTTTAACCTAGCCGTGGCGATGGGGTCTATAGGGGACCCCAAGTTTTTAATTTTTCTCTAATATCTCTTTTTATATAAATCCTACATGACACAAACTTTGTGTATTTGTCTAAAAAGAGTCTAAAGAATGAATATTATAAATAATCATGGTCCTTTATTGTCCGTAATTGCGAAAAAAATAATAATATTCGCTTCTGTTGCCACGGGCGCGGTGTTTTTTTTTTCACTCGCATCCCGTACGATGTGTCGAGTGCGAGTGAAACGTACTATTATTTAATAGTAGTTAACTAAGTAAGTTATTAGTTAAAAAATCCTAAATATTGACCAAATTATGAAGCATCTCATGAATAACTACAGCAATCCCCCCCCCCCCCAATAACGCGTCTTCCGATTCTTAGCTTTGGCACATTTGTATTTTTTTGCTAAATACCCGTAACCCTAAATTAGGTATGTGATTCATTATCCCGATAACGCGTTGTTCTAATAACGCGGTCCCAACTTTAGCGTTATCGAAGGGATTATTGTATTTTTATTCTTAGAATAATCCATTTTTTTTTTAATCTCAAGATATTGATGATGAATTCACAATATGCTTGGGGTCTCTAATAGACCCCCTTCGGACGACGCGATTGTTTTCGAGTCGCTGTGGCGAATCGGTTAATTGTACTCGACCATTAGGTTATAAAATACGCGATTTCTTTCGGGTCCCCCTAATATTATACAAAGTATGAATTAAAAACCATAAATGTGACAACGTCTTATCCAATCTACGAAACACTTATGCAATTCCGTCTTTATATCCTCAATTTTGGAAAAACTATGTCCTTTCATGACATTTTTATAGAATGTCACGAAAGGACATAATTTCTACTAAACAAATATACCAATGCTACAGAAACAAATGGTGACAATTGGACATTGTGGCGCCAGAAGAGTCGCATCGATTGCAAGAGCTCGTTATAGCAACACTCGATTGATTGTCGCTCGAATCTGCGCATCCGTCGCCGTCTCTAATATTAATTGGACTGTCCTCGTCTCGTTGGCAGACGCTGCTTCGATCCGTCTGATCGCGGAATGCGATTCCAGTAATACGCACGGATCAGTTCTTGGAATTTGAAACAAAAACTGGAACCACCGACCTTGATCCCTCGCGGGTCTTTGGTTCAAGCTCGAGTTATTAAAGATAATTTAATTTCATCCCGTGACTCAGTGTCTAGCTTTGATTGGGGAGATGCACTTTGGCACCACGCCCATTTCATTAGCCCACCTCGGTCACTTGTTTCATGACATTTCGCCGTTGGTGGATGCATCGGATGGCCAAAATAGCAATTGCTCTCCGCGTGGTATTAGCGAGGTCGCATCTGCGTCATGCATCCTCATCAGCTCAATTGCCGTTGATTGTTGAAAGCATCTATCGCTCTGGAGCCGACCTCCAAACGACTTACATCAAAAACGTTTTGGGATTTTTATCCCAAAGAAGCCACAACAATTATCTACATTGAAGCATTGTATTTATTCAATAAACGTTGATATCTGTACCAATTGAGTTTGGCTCCATTATTACGATATGGTATTTTATCGCTGAAGGTGATCTATTATTCAATATAAACCGAAAATCATAACCTTGACATATTTTGACATTAATGTATTTTGAATATCAATTATAAATGGAAAAGTTCGACTTGAATAATACAGAGATTACAGAATCAATTAGTATTTTGCGCTTACAACTAAAGTACATTAGGCAATATTTTCATTGGATCGTGGAAAGGCACCCTCATTAAAATTTAATTATTTTGCCATGTTGATTTTAGGGGTTGGCACCGTCATCTACCGCCACTTTTCAGAACCCGGCTGAAATAATAATTCGGCAACTGTTTGTTTGCTCACAAAATATAGAGTCGAATTATGTATAAAGAAACTTGACTCTTCTAAAATTCCATTAAACCAATTTTCGCAAAGTTTTCCATATTTTTCCAAAAAAAAAATAAATATATTTGGAACTTAGCGAATTTATTAACATTAAGGAATTATTATTAGTAATAGAAAAATCGTCAAATGCGTAAATAATTTATATACGCGAAACCCTCCTATAACACGGTTTCTTGAAATACTATTTCAGACTAATATGGTTCAAAAGTTGGAGTAAAAACTCACAATCCCAACATTCTTTTGAAATCGTTAGATATTTGAGTTAATCAGATGGTATCTAAGTTGGCTCTTCAGATAAATAAAAAAATATTTATCTTCCTTAGGAACCTTAAGTCTTAGATTCAGTCGACATTTCTATATAGCCAGTGGCGGCTCGTGGGTAAAATATTTGGGGTTCCTGCGGAAGATTAAAAAATAAAAAAAAATATATGTCAAAAGCTACCCAGTATTTACGGCGCCGGACTGCTCCGAGTCGCAGCGCAACACGAGACAAATACCCCCAACCCCTCTGCCGCCCCGCATCCATCCAATACGCGACGTTGTTAGACCCGACGAGCAGACAGCGCTCTTACTCTACTTCGCGCGTCGTAACACTATAAATGTAATTTATATTTTTA
>JAGXCT010035173.1:24682-41067 GCA_022495035.1 Philopotamus ludificatus
TGAAAATATATATTACTATATGAAAATATATATTTTCATATAGTAATATACAATCAATAGACATATATATTACTATATGAAAATATATATTTCTTCAATTTGCTTGGGGGTGCTGCAAGCTCTGCAGTGTATAACGACGAGCCGCCCCTGCCTATAACACTGTTTTGTTCCAACACGATTCTAAAATTGAAGAATGCCTTACCCAGCATTATTATGGAGTTCTGGGAATTTGAAAGATATTAAATATATAAATATATTTAAGAATTATTGAGGGTTTGAATGAAATAAAAGTCAAGTAAAGTCTAGAGAAACGTTCTTCAACCTTTAACATCTGCAAATCGGTTAACAAACTCATGAAAAGCACAGAATTTAAGAGATAAATTCATAAATGCTTCAAGCTAAATACTATTCTACAAGTCCAGAATATACAGAACGATTGCCTTTATATTTTGTAAATAAACATCCTTTTGCTGGATTTTAAAAAAAATATTTTAACTCCTGAATCCCAAGGGGACACGGGTGTCCGAAACGTGTAGGCGATATGAATCCCAACAGGACACCCGTGTCCAAAAACACAAAATTAAATTTATTGCGCATATAAATTAATTATATATTTTTTTCAAGTTTCCTAAAAAAGAAGCGGTACTGAACAACTCTTAGAGTTTTATATTATCGACATTTTTATATATTTCCATATAATGAAGTTTATAAAAATCTGCAAAAGAAAGCGATTAAAAGTAAAAGCTTAGGACTCAATAGATGAATGTTGATAGTGACTTGTAGCGATATTGAAGAACATATTTTGCGAAATTTTGGAACCTAGTCCTGATTTTTGTACTAGCTTTTTCCAACATGATAATGAACCTAACGATCGCGTTATGCGCGGTTCTACCTACGTACTACAAAAATTGCGACGTATTTCGCAACGTTTTCTCGTTTCCCCATCATTCATTATAGAGATCTGTTATTATCTTGATACAAAAGATCGCAACACATTTCGCTTTCGTCACATATTGTATCATCATTATTTTTAACAGCGATGATCTTCGCCAGAGAATTAAATTCCAGCGTGAAGCTGGAATTAACCTAAATTCCTATCGCGCACGTTAACATATTTATACCGAACGCTTACGGAATTTATATAAACCGATATATTAACGGACGTGGGGATCATATATTTATATATTGGGTCTACCGGAAAGTTCTGTCAAGATCATGTTGGAGCAATATCCTTTTTTGCCAACATCGGAGATTGCAGAAAGGCCTGATTCAGCTCAACAAACCATTTCAGATCATATTCGGAAACTAGGATTGGTGTGGAAATATTCGAGATGGATATCTCTGCTAGCACGAAACAAAATCGAACCCTTCTTAGACCGGATGATAACTGGGGATGAAAAGTGATTATCCATGAAAACATCGTAAGGAGAAGAGCGTATTGTATATCTGGAAAACCTGCCTCCTCTACCTCTAAACCGAAGTTGAGCCTGAATAAGAGAATGTTGTGTATATGGTGGAACATTCGAGGACCAATACATTTTGAGCTTTTTTTTTTATATATAACAAGAAAATATACACAACAAAATATGGCTGAGGTTTTCCTGGAGGGCCCGCCCTACGGTGAGTCTAAATGTAGACTACCTCTGACGAGCCATCGTGGCAACTATCGCATTTATGTACTCCATGGACAAACATGCAACCAACACCTAGGAAGGCAAGGGTAGTGTGTTGAGGGAGGAGAATCTCGCTCCGACCTGGCCGGCGTAAGTCACAAAAGCCCTGTAAGCAGGGATGGAGGAGACAAGGCCCTGGTGACAGACGGGGCCAGGGGACCGCCTCACTACGTTGAGCATCGTCTCTCTTTCATAGGAAAACTATGGACATTCCCAAAGAATGTGTTCCGAAGATTGTTCCATGGAGTCACAGAACTCGCAAGCCGGGTCATCCTTGAGGCCCAGACGATGAAGATTGGCGTTAAAGGGGCCATGTCCCGTGATAAACTGAGACGCGTAATGGTCAGGAATAAACCAGTGCAGCTTAACTCGAGCTAGTACATTGGGGATGAATCGGAAACCAGTTCTTCCCGTACTCTCAGCAGACCAGCGGGATTGCCATATCTCTAACGCGGTATTTTGGAGTCTCTTCTTAAATGCGAAACATTTTGAGCTGTTAAAACCGAACGAAAAGCTAAATTCGGAGAGGTACTCTCAGCAATTAGATCATGTAAAAACAGTACTCCAAGAAAAGAGGCCGGCGATGTTCAATAGGAATGACATCATACTGCTTCATGATAATGCTAGGCCACATGCTGGTTTAGGGACTCGTCAGAAACTCGCAGAGCTGGACTGAGAAATTCTGTCGCACCACCCATATTCCTCGGACATAGCACCCTCCGATTATCACTTGTTTCTGTACCTGCAAATTTTTTTGCAGAGCCAAAAAAATTCAAAAACGAATAAAATATCTTATCTAAAAGGTATTAAAAATTTATTGTTTTGTTTTATTCTAAAAACGGACAGAACTTTCCGGTAGACCCAATATATTGTCCTCTATCGCGATCATCTCAAGTTTGTCTGGTGAACTAATCGAGTTCGGAATTTAAATTGAATCGTTCGTCTCCCGTCCCACTTCCAGAAGTATGTACTTGCATGCTGCTTGTGGCATCAATGTGCGGATGTCGTCACTTACAGATGTTGAATTGATTAATCGATTCTTTCATTGCAACGATGATCGGGTATCGAGTGTGCTTCAAGTGATGGCGACCAATTAAACGGACAACGCATCGAAGAAATCAGTTTAAAATATGACAATGACATATATATAATCATAATGATTAATTCTACTATATTTAAAATTTTCATCATCGCTAAATAAGATATATAATATATATTTTTTGTCGTGAATTGTTGAACATAATCCTCTTTTGACACCAAAAAATGTAATCTCATAATCTCTGCGTTAGTTTTAAGATTGTTTTATAACTGTATATGACACAAAAACTGGGTGGGATGAATGAGTCGTTCTGATAATTTTTCGCTCTCCGACGATACTCATTTGCATAAGTTGATTATACCATAATCAACTCGGTAATGCGCCTACACGAAATAAAATGTCGTCGTTTAATAATTATTATCCGTGCACAAAAAAGACACCCACAATCGTTTTGCAATAATTGTTTATTAACGTATATTTTTTTATTTGAATGTTTCAGGCGCGCAGGTCCGCACGGGTGCAGCCCCTTGCCGGCAGCGTCCCGGCAGTCCGCCAAGCGCTCCGCCTCTCAACTCTACGTCCACCCTAGAACACAGCATCAATAACAACCACCAAGATGTCGACTTTACGCACGACAATATCGAATATCAGTGGTTCCCCGATTATAAGTGAGTATAAAACGTCTGCAGAATCAACAATAATTCCACTATATATGTAATTGAATAAATATTTTGATACAACTGTTGATTGTGTGTGTTATGTTACAAACTATATAGATGGTAAACAATGTTTTATTGTTGTATTTTCAGTTATCGCGACGGGTCGTGCCAGCACGCAAGTGTGCTGTCGTCCCTGTCGAGTTCTTATAAAGGATTGGGATCGTTGGCGTGCTACGAGGAGCTGGCTCGCGATTTGGATGCTAATTTAGCCGAAGCAGACATGGAGAGTTTCCGTACGAGAGACATCCACGCCCTGCTATCCAACTTGCCTCCGTCGGCCTGCCATCTCATGCAAGACGTAAGTACATTCTATCGCTCTCGACACACAAAAACAATAGTAATAATATGACGATGATTAAAAATAATTATTCATGTTATCACCATCGCTATCTAAATCCATCAATCATCAATACGTGATGTGTGCATATGGATCTCCGTTGTATGTTAATTTTGCAGACTAACCGTCGCGGTGAGATGTACGCCAGCCTCACCAGTTCAATGATGGAAAAGTTCTGTTTTGACTCCTCATTCAGTCCGCATAGTAGTTCACAGGTACAGTTTGGACTGAATTGGAGACCCTTCTTTATGTGTTATCTTTTCCTTAGAAGTGTATTATACATTATTACAATTAATCTAACACAAATAGCTCGTATGAGGAATGCATTCTAAAATAAATATACAAAACAAATGACATTAGAATAAATATATTAAGATATACAATTAATGCATTATTAAATTTAACGCATGCCAAAATCTAGTAAAACAAAACATAGATTAACATTAACGCATGTTGCATGTTACGTTAAAAAATATGTTTTTTTTTATATTCTAAAATAGCGAGATATAAAATGTAGTCGTGGCCGTGTTATTAATGTTTTCGTTTAAACGCGTAGGGTGAAGATTCAACAGCAGGTTCGATCAACACAATGTCTATATGTAAATCGGAACTACTCTTTTCCCCTGTGAAAGAAACGCCGACTGTACCCGGACATTATAGTATCGATAGTCTAGACTGTGATCGATTAGAACAAGATTTGATTCTCACTTGTCAAGCCAATAAGTACAATTATACGATCGCTTTCGAAGGAAGTATAGCTATGTATTCCGAAGACAGCGACGGTCAAGATATTTCCCACGGTTTGTACGAAATATAATCATTTTTGAATAAAATCAAGTTTATATCGATTGTAATTTTATAGAAAAACAAGATTTACCCGGGGAAGCAAAATACAGTTCTTCTAGTGAGACCCAAGATATAAACACGTATTCGACGGAGAAATTACGGAAATCATTCCGTCTCTCCCGACCGGTGGATTCGTCTCTGGTTAAGAGCGATTCTGGCCTCACTACATGGAGCAAAATGAAGAACAGAGCTGGACAACCCCAACTTCGACGGTAAGCCTCTCATATCAATCGATTTCATATCTGTTTATTAATGATCATCAATTAATTCTACAGACAACCATCGGGAAATAATAACGAATACTCATCCTCGGAAAATTCGAGGGCTATACCTCTTTTAAAAAGCCAAAGTGCTCCTGATCTACGATCGAAACATCATAATTACATGGTTGCACCGAACGGCCAAACCATGATGATATCAAATGTATGCATTCATATATTTTTTTTCATTATTTATTGTAATATACGATTACCGTTTTATGCGTTTTTCAGGTGGAATCAACATCGACTGATAATCAATTGAATGTTCCGTTGGAATTTCTACAAATTAGCGAACCGCACGACGTGCGCTCGTTGGAGAGCCGTTTATCCGACGGCATGAATTCGTCCGGAGACAGTCACAAAAACAGCAAGAGCGCTTCGAAGCCTCACAATTTTAATCTCGTCAAACTGTTCATGAAGCAAAAGAGCATGAGCAACGACGGCATCGTCAGCTCGGCGACCGATCACTCGTCCGAGTGTTGGCCGAACAGCTCCGAAGCCGGCGACAGCGTCGACTCGTTCTCCACGGAATCCAAAGCCAAAGCCACCAGACACACGGCGAAGACGCAACCAAACAAAGATTATCAGAACGACGATTGTGAAATAACACAGTCCGAATCGAAAATTAACACTAAAAAATGGGTGAATAACTCGTCTAATGAATATTCAACGTGTACTTTTGAAGACAGTTTAGTAGAGGGTACTAACAACGCAGAAGTTAACACTAAAAGAGCGCACGATTTCATTATTGAGGAGGATGAAATATCCGAAAAATCGGATCAAGATTGCGATAAGAACATATATGCCACAGTTAACAAAGTTACGCTCGCTAAGCCCAGTATTAATAATATTAACAGCTTCGATAAGTTTAATCCAGGTAGTCCAATTAGAGTAAGAGGAAATGCGACTACGCAAACAAAGAAGAATTCTTCAGTCAGTGCTAGCATATCAAGTTGTTCCGAGTCTGAAGGTACTCAGGCGACAAGATTTAGCAAATTAATTTATCCAAAGGACCATAAGGCAACGTCCACTCAATCCGCAATGGATGTTACAGATAAAAGTATGCAAACTTCGTTAATATCGAATTATGCTGCGTCGAAAGATCGCAATTTATTAAAAGTGATTGAACCATCTTTCTTAGAACAATTGAAGAAAGGAAACAATCAGAAACCGGTCTATGTGCTTTATCCTAATTATACATTACCGGATCTTGCTTTCATTCCGAAATATCAACATCAAGTGTTCTTAAAACCAATGAAATATGTTCCTTCATCCGATGAAACGATCAAGACCAAAGATAGAAAATCGACTGAAAGAGCAAAGCGACCGTTTTCGTGTAACGACGTAGAAGGCTTGAGAAAGAAAGGTTTCAACCATATCAGAGATTGGGATTCTTTAACATTCCTACTTCCTTTAGAATATAGACAAATACTTTCTGAAATGCCTGAAGTTACTCAACAACTCAAAAACAGAGAAGACGATCTCTTATTACGTAGAGAAAATCCGTCGTTTTGTGCTTCCCCTCCGGTGAAGCATAAGACGAGACCCGCAAGCTGCGATTGCGGATCTTTATTAAGCAACAACACCACAAACGTTTCATCCAGCTCTAGCACAGCTACTCAGCCATCGTCTGGATACCGTGGCTCATCGACTATGTTAACAGACTCGTCGGCCCAAAATAGCCCGGCACCGGTTCCTGGATTTAATCCGCTGTTTGTTTATAAATACGATAGCGCGACTAGCTCTGAAACTAGCTTTTTGAACGAGAAGCAAAGAGTGGGACTCGGTCCTCCGCTACCAAAACGATCCATATCTCTAGCCGAACAAACTAAATTATCGGTGAACGGTAAAGTGATTGATCTAGCTCCACCGAGGCCGCCTCTTCCAAAAGGCATTCTACGAAAATCCGCAGATAAGTCGCGAAAAACAACACCGAATACAAAGAGATACAGCATGTTTGAAATGGAAGATCCCGTGCAAGATTATACCAACACCGCAAACATTCAATCGGATTCGAAAAGCAATAAACGATTATCGTTACAAGAGCCGTATTATCTGCTTAGAAACAATTCCATCGTTGAAATGAAGAAGAATAACGATTTGGCCGCCAAGAGATTTTCACAACAGTTTCTCGACGCAGCCGAAAAAGATATTGACGAAATGGAATTTTTCCATGACGAAGGCGTCGGTACAGAGAGTAGCTTAGAGTCGGGAAAATCGCACGATATCAATAATGCGAGGCCTCCGACTCCGCCGTTGCCTAAATGTCATAGCAAACTTTCGGAAGTGAATCCTTGCGTGTATCCCACGACTATCGGTCCGTCGATTTTGACGAGCACGGATCTTCAGCAGCTGGAAGAGTTTTTGAAACACAGCGGCATCTCGTGCAACGATATGGAGGAATGGGATAATACGCAAATGCAGAAAGTTAAAAATCAAGTCAGCAAGTTTTTAAGTATGAGACGTTCTCAGGACGGTAAAGAATCTCTTAACTCGAGCTGCAGCAGCGGTCATAGCAAGAAATCTGTTACGTTTTCGGAAAAATTAGATCAGCCGAAATTGCCCGTCGACGAATTAAAGGTGCACACGTCAAAGACGCCGCCTAATTCTCCGAACGTGATGACTGCAGCACCACATAGACACTTTCAAGTAATATATTTTCGAATTTAAATTAATACATTGTGTTTTCGAGTGTAATTAATTTTTATTTATTATTTTCAGGTCAAGAATTTAGCTGAGATACCGATTTGCGAAGAAGGCGAATCAAGCCCCGAAGGATATTCTAGTCCGTCCGGTCACAGTTTACATAAACAATCGTCAGCCGAAATTGCTCTCAAGAAAGGTATTTTATTCGCCGGCTATTTATTGTGCGTCGAATACTTAGTTTTTGTTTATTTTTAGGATTGCTATCAGATGTAGTCGAAGCAGTCGATGTGATAATCGAAGAAGGAACCGGATCTCCACGAATGATTGTCGGAATATTGTGCCCGACTTTATATGACTTTTTCTGTGATGGATTACGAGAAACAATTGACACGCCATTCGGACCGGCAAACAATTCCGTGTGGCATGTTATCGAAGCATCTGCAAGACAAGGTAAAATATTAATTCTCAATGTTATAATTTGTTTATTCTTGGGAATAGTGGCAGATTTTCCCTTAGGCGTCTGGGGTCTCAAAGTTTAGCTCTCGAGGGCCTTGAATTTTTCTAAAAATAACAAGTACATGTAACATCGAGATTACTAATATCGATCATCGAGAAGCTAATAAAAAAGAAGCAATAAAAATTAAAATGTTTAATTTTATTTTTCTTTCTGTCTTTTTACATAAGTATGAAATTAATTATGTATCTAAAACATTACAAATTGAGTAAAAAAAGCGTGTGCGTAGAATGCACATTATAGGGTAGGGGTGTTGAAAATATTTTGAGGGGGGGCCTCAAAATTGAATTGCGCCTGGGGCCTCACAAGTCAAAAAATCGCACACAACAAGCACACCAAAACATGTAAAACCTTTTTTGACGGCCAACAATAAATTAAGCATTCAATATGGCTTAAACCAACATAAATATTAAGGGACCCGAAAGAATTCACATATCTGAAACCCTAATGTTTGGTCCAGACATGGTGAAGAAAGCTGGAACTATTGTTTAGTATTATTTATGAGTAAAAAACATATATTATTGTTAAGGCTAACATGTCAAAACCCGAAATTGACCGGAAGGACACATCAAACTACGCTACTCTTGTTCAACCAGGACTTGAATACCAGCCAAGCTCTTGGATGTCAGTTTAGGTTAAAAGGTTCAAGTCGGGGAATAGAAATCTAAAAGATGCACCTCAATCTGGACGGTGGAGTCGTATCCTGGATTAATCATCTAGGAATTATCACAGAGAGTCAAATCACTGAGATTCTCTGTACAATGACATTTAAAATAAATCAATAAAACAAATAAAATGGGATTTTGGACACCACACGTGCAAAGAAACACATGCAATTCTTTGTTGTCGAAATAAAGAATTCAACCCTTTTTACACTAAATTGTAACTGGAGATGAGAAATGGATCGATTACAATAACATAAGTCGAAAAAGGCAATGGCTTTCTCCGAATTCAACTACCATTCTGCCCCCAAAACCTAGTTCAACAATCGGAAAAATTCGAAAACCACATGAAAGAGTACAGTAAATCCCCCCTATAATGTCAAGATAGGTTCCATGTTACAGGGAGGGACGTTATATGGGAATATCCCTGGAATGTTGGGATGCGTGTCAATGTCAAGCGACACGGAGCTACTAACATTTTGTCAATGCACAAACGCATTTAAAATACAGATATATACAAAATGTTTTTATGAAAATTTGAATAAAGCGTTTTAAAAAAATATGTTATAGGGGGGGGGGATCGACGTTTTAGGAAAAAACCGCCGTAAACGTTATAGGAATGTACGTTATAGGGGGGATTACTGTATTTCGATTCAAAACGGTATAAAGTATAAAAATAGATTTTACAGTCATAAAAAAATACGCGATTTCTTTCGGGTCCCCCCAAATTCATGCCAGAGACAGGTGTACTTGGCATAAATAAAATAAGATAGTGACAATTGAACCAATTTTTTATCAAACGTTTAATATAAACACTTGTTTAATTTCAGGACCGATAACTAAATCTTTGAACGAATTGGTGATGAGAATAAATAGTGAGGATGCATTTTCAGAAAATGTACTCAAATTTAATGCCTTCGTGATGGGATTATTAAAGTAAGTATTCATAAAATACATTATATACGATTAAATTAAAGAGTATTATTATTCATTTTATGTTATATTTTTCAGTGTGCACTCCTTAGATGCGTTTGTGTCATACTTAAGGACTCGCGAATCAATTCTTCGCCGGTATTATACGGCGTCCGGATTATTGCGAGGAGCCGGAAGTCTATTCTCGGGAAGTGGCGGAAGCGCTTTAGTTGCCGCACTGACACGACTCTCCAACATCAACTTCAATCTCGATCTGCTATGGCAATTGAAAGATATGCACAGAAGTTTCAAGCGAATGGAAGACATGATGTCGAACGAAGTAAGTCGATGATAAATGATTCATTACGCTTTTTATTATCGTCTTACGGCTATACTATACGTATATTGCTTTGCCTTGTAATCGCAAGCATTACTATATCATGAATACGTACATTTATTTCAATCAGCTTTTCCGATAATATTAATTCTAATTATAAATACTTTTTGTATAAATCCACTATCACGACTAACAACTAACAAATTACCTTTTGTCTTTTTCCTGCATGTCCATAGTCTGCTAACACATCCATCGTCAGCAATCTGTCGAAGAATCAAAGGAACATTCTAAGACTGGTTCACTCAATTCAATCGAGCATTAATCAATCGAGTGACGATCAGCCCGATTTCACTCCTCAAGTTAGCGTTATCATGAGGAATAAGAGCCACAACGCCGAAACTGCCATATCCGACGTTCTGAATAATTCCGCTAATACTAAAACTCTGTGCGGTGAAAAGGCGAGACCACGATCTTGCGTAAATCCTTGCATGGATAATTTCACGTTAAGACCCGACGATGGTTCACTCTCTAGTGTCACAAACGATAATCAAACGAGGAGATGGTCAGGCGTTCAACTCGGATCGAAGTTGATGCAAGCATTTAATAGACTCGCTCTATACGATGATAGCGAAGAGTACACCGACAGCTTGGAAAATGAACAGAAACAAACGTCGTTAGCCGGCGAAACGCTTGAGTATTTGCATGAAGAGGTATGTGAACATATTCTATTAACATTTCAACAAAAAAATCCTTTCATTTTGGCTATCGTATTACTTTAGTCGGCTTATAGCTGCTTAATATTAACAATTGCTTTCGTTTGCTAATAAAATGACGTAACATATTTTATCTTTGTCGCACAGTCAATATCTTCGAGCGAGTTTGTTACGGAACGAGGAGGTGGAAAATTCCGACGGTTGCAACGGCGTTGGGAAATGTTAAGCGGTCAAGACTCCAGTCCGCCGAGAAGTGCGAGACCCGTATCTTCGATCACTTCTACCGGCTCGGGAGGATCTACTCCCGGATCGGCGGGCTCCACTCCCGGTTCGGTTACCGGTCGTTCTAAAATACCGCGGCCCGTTACGTCGCCAGTAAGACAAATTTCCTCACAATCGCCGACGGGAAATATTGTATCCCCAGTGAAACGGTAAATATTAATGCTTAAAATTCTTATTACGGATAATTTTGACGATGCGAATAAATTATTATCTTCGTAGGTCAATACCGGTGGCTATAAATTCGGCAAAAAAAGTGACTACTCCGCCCGGAACTTCAAATGTTCATAGAGCGCCGCTACCTCCACTTCCTCACGGTCATCAAATTCAACGGAATGCTTCCGGATCGAATTTAGCTGCCAAGAAACCCACTACAAATACTAACAGGTATGTTTTTTTAAAAAAATATTTGAACAAAAAATCCTCCACTGAATAGGTATTTTTTTACTACCTCTCTTGTAAAATTCGACAATTTTTTTTATACCCATAGCTAATGTTCCATTGACTTGAAAAGATGATAGCCCGATGGTGCAGCTCAAGTAAATATGGTGGATGTTATAAAACCTTAAAATCTAGCTCTCTTATTTTGTTCTTCCATGATCATTCTGGAGAACTCATCTTTGATTGTTTCTTAAAACTAATTAAGGACAATACACCTCTGCTGTAACAGTCTGACTAGCTTTTAGTAATTCTTAGTCAATTATTCCCAAAACATCCCTTCAAATACAAAAGGAGGACCTTTTTCTCCCAACAATGGCCATGGGGTAGAAATAGGTACCTGTCAGAAAGTAATTATTTTTTTCTCCTGCGGACCTATTTCTCATCTCAAGTAACAATCCTTAAAGCAATGTATTGGTTTTATTCCCCGACAGTAGATATAAATCCCTTATCTATTTTTTCTCTAGTCTTTTCAAATGATTCTTTACTGTTAACCATGAATGATCAAGGTCTTGTGACAAATTCTTGATTGTTTTATGCGGATCGGACTTCACCGATGACTTTAAATTGTCATCATCGATTTTAAGAGGTTTCCCTGATTTTGGTCTATCCTTTCACCTACTTTCAACACTTTTGAACCTTTGAAACCATCTATAGCACTATCGAGGATTCAAGATGTTTCCCATAAATATGGCAGATGGTCATTTTATTTCAATCCAACAGCATAAAATACTGTAAAGTTATCTCTTCAATCTCTAATCTTTGCATATTTTATTATAGGTCAAAAATATTACTAATAGAGCTTCAAAACAATACCTATCGTGATGTGTTAACTCGATGCGAGCCGGTGACAAACTGGTTTCAATGTAACTTCACTTTACCTATACCATGTCAGGGGTTTCCTAAGTCTTTATTATATTTATTCGAAGAGTCACACTGAAGTCATGCTGATTTCTTTTTCTAGTAAATACTATTTAATTCTTCTTTGATACTACATCCCGTAATGGGATTTGAGGACTCTACCACTAAAGCATCCACCAGCTCCATCGTTTTTGGCTAATACTCTCCTCTCGGCACATTTTCTAAGCCGATTTTATTGAACAGTTTATTTTGATTCATATAAGTCTCGTTAGCTTGCTTTGTTGATCTAAATTTTTTAGGATACAGTAGCTGGGTCAGTCACCATACCACTTCAACTCCATCTTTACTTTCATCTGCACCTAAGTGCCAACGATCCCAAATATCTCTACTATGTGCTTCCTTTCCTCCTGGAACAGGCAGGCTCCGTTAACCATATCGTCCTTGAAACGTGTTGTATCTTAGTCAGTGGCGGATTTAGCACTTGAGAGGCCCCAGACACAATTTTGAGGCCCCCTTCCCTTTAATATCCATTCTACACGCAGGTTTTTTTTACTCAATTGGCAATGTTTTGGTGACATAAATAATTTCACACCAATTTATGTAAAAGACAAGAATTTAATTTTTATTGTTTCGTTATAAAATCAATCGTCACATTTCGTGTTCATATGGTTTCGCTATATAGAATGCTCCCGAGATGACAGACCAATCAGAGCGTCCGCATCCCTTTCATAGACAATAAGTCTTCATATTTTATACCCGCTACAAAAACCCCATTTTTGTCAGTCAGCAGTTGGTGGTTGTCTTTTCGAGAGTTGGCAGGGTGATTCGTTCACGCTGTCATGTCTGTCACATCTCCGTGATTTCTCTAGTATCGGAGATGCGTCTCTGAGATGTTTATTATCATCATCTTGTACCGGAGATTCGTCTCTGAGATCTTATTCGTCACATCCATCATCGAACTGACGACATCTGCATTTCTTCAATAAACATCATCATCAAAACAAAGCGTGTTTCACTTTGATTCGAAGCAATCGCCAATTACCAGACGGCCAAACATTTTGACGCCAGCGGATGGATGCCATTTTAATAATCGGTGACAATTCGCGCGTCTTAACAATTGGAGGCAACGACGGGTTACCTCTTCTGATATCGGTACTATCGTCGCACGTCTCCTTAACATTTTGGTGGCAGCAGTGGAATACCATTTTTTGGTACTACTGTCGCGCCCCCTTACCATTTTGGTGGCAGCGGTAGAATACCATTTTTTGGTACTACTGTCACACCCCCTTAACAGTTTCTTCTCTTTCTTCTTGTCTCATCTTACAAAGCAAGCTTAACTTTCGTTTTCCTTCAATTGTAAACACTAAATATAAATCCAAAGTAACACTTGGTTGCCAGGACGGCTCTGCTTCAGACTTCTAGGCTGGATTTCTGATTGATTTAAAGCTTTTTCTAAGAATTTACGAGCAAATTCTTGAACAAATTAAAAATAAGATTATTATATTTATGTTTTTTTTATTAATTATAGAATAAGCAGAGCTGAAGTTTGTAGTAACGGACCGGCAACACCTAGACCGTCATCGTTACCATACCGTAGAGCGCCTCCGCCGTCGCTCACTCGCCCCCGAAGAGCAGCATCCACTTCACAGCCCAGACCGAGCGCCCCTCCCGTGAAAGCTCCGGCTACCAAGTAAACACAATCACCGTGCATACTATTGTTCATTAGATCGTTAATACAATCATTTAATTTTCAGGATGGTGAGGACGTTATGGCACAGACTGCCGTCGGATTCGGGCCACCTGGCGTTCAACGAGGGCGAACGCCTCCGCCTGGTCCTCGAGGTGGACGACCAGTGGCTGTTGTGTTGCCGCGGTCAACAGAAAGGACTTGTCCCGCGTAACGGTGTCATACCAGTGCCCGACAATGTTTTGCAAAAATTCTAACACAGGACTAATACCGATCGCAATATTAACATGTATCATTAGTTTAATATTAATGATCGCCGTAAATATCAATAATACGCTTGCCGCTAATTAATTAGGATGTTCCGTAATTGAGTATTAATTTGAATAATAATGAACAACAACAAAAAAATCATATTTTATTTTCTTACAATATATATATTAACTGAAATAACGGAATATCGTATGTATAGGATGAAAATTATTATTGATTAATATTGCTCATTACATATACTAATTATCATATCGGCGATCGAATCGATCGTAATATTTAATATTAGTGCGAATATTTGCAAAAAAAAAAAGAGTTGAACGAACTGTTATGACAAACCGATTACGGTGACCGGTACAAGCTGTGAATACTGTGATGTGTTTTAATATTAAAAATCGATGAGAGTGGACTCGTGTATCATATAAATATATATTTAGTGTGTGATTAAGATTTTTTATTTTAATTGTTGATTGGTATTGTAACGGACTCGTAAATGTTATTTATTATACTTGGTATTGTTATCGACATTATCTTTGGTCAGGTGTATGCTCATGTTGTTTGATGTAACGACCGTACGAGATGTAAGAAATTTGGTTAGATTAATATTATTACATAGATATAGGTAATGATTGCGTTGGAAAAGTATTAATTGCGCTATAGGCCGTGTAGATAATATGAATAATACATAGGAATATTTATTCTAGTCCTTGGTATCACGTAATATTTTATTTTGTTTTTATTAACGCACTGAATTAATTATTCGGACGTTTTTTTTATGGTTCAATCTTCAAGAGTATCGATGAAAATTTTAGCGTTTATTATACACGGATTTAATAATTTAATCATTTTAACGTTGCCATATATATATTTTTGTACATTTATCAATCGGAATGAATGAATCTATCTATTTAAGGGCCACATGGTTGAAAAAAAGCTTCTCTACTATTTACGTCTCATGTAACGAAATGCTTTCTAGAACTTACTAGGCAAATTAGTCGATATATATTTATATATATATATTAATAGATGATAGTATAAAACGTTTCAATATAACATTGAAATAGCTTCGTTTATATATCAAGATATTAGCCAAAGCATATTTTATTAAAATAAATATAATAATATAAATATTTATTTATCGCTTAATTGATAGTGAAATATATTTCTAATATTATTTGTTATTAACGTCGACAAAAATAAATCACGTATTAAAATAATGATACAATAAAAATATCATGTAACATTCGTATCGTCGTAACAGCACGTCGCATGATCCCCATCCGATCTTCCGCTCCGATTATGATATTTAAATTCTGATGTGATTAACATTCGTATCGAATCACTGACAGCATGCTGCCGATCCAACTCGTCACTTCCCCGTCGTAACATCAGCAATTTTTCGTTCATTTATTCTATCGTTATGATTTTACTAATTGATTAGTAATCGATAAAACACGTTTTATTAATTAAGTCTATGTGTAGATGGCATGGCATGGCTTATGTATGAATTTGTACGTTACTCACGCCGCTTTAAATGTCTCTAAATCACTCCGTTTTTATTTTTTAAATCGGCGGATAAATATAATTTCCGCGATGAGTTTTTTTTTCCGTTTGAATGATGCAAAAATGAACTGAAAAATATTTCCGTAAATATCCGGATCGTACGATAAATATATATATATATTTACATGGTAAACTAGGATGAAAATGTGTTTATCGCGCTTATTGTGATTACTGAATGATGTCTTGTGGCCTTTTCTTGTAAAAATTCCTTTTATTAGCGTACTATTAATCGCGTGACTGTGGCATTTAAACGAATGGATCTTGTATTTAATTATATATAATATATAATATATAAATTACGTCTGTTTTTATTTTTAATGACACTTAATAGAGCGAATATATAATATTTGCGTTACACCTTCGTTGAATTAAAAAAATAATAAATCACGGGATGCATTTTTTTTATATATATATATTATTGATTTTGTCTTTTTATTTCAAATGAAAAGGACGTCGGTATGTTTTAAGAGTATTTATTTTATTATTGTTATAGTTAGACTTACGACTGCTTTAATGTGATTTGTGTTACACGCAGCACGACCAAAGGTTACGTTTTTTTGTAGCGAACGACCGATATGCACATTTCGACTTTTCGATATATTGATATATATATATATTCACTCGAATCTCTC
>JAGXCT010035174.1:0-17537 GCA_022495035.1 Philopotamus ludificatus
TGCCCTCAGCGAGTGAGAGCCTTGTGACTGGCAAATGATGATGATGATGATATAAGATATTGAGACTTGTAGTATTTAGTAACGTCGAAGGACAACAACGGCGTGTAAATTCTTTGAATGGATCGATGCCATGCGTTAAAATCATTATAAATGATCCAATACCATTTTATGATAGTTTAATGAAAATCCTATTTTTTCCTCTTGGCGCACCTAATCTTCCGACCCCGGCGCCGCACAATCTGGCCATACGGACGGTGCGCCCCTGCAATTGACAGATCATACAGAAAATCAGCAATGATAATAACTGCCAGCAAAGAGAAAAGAAGCTGCTTTTATTTTTGTTTACTGGTATGCTGTTTCAATAAACATTTAGTTTATCAATTTCCTTAAACGCTTCAGTGCCGCAAGGCCACCGATGACCTCTGTCGACACGAATACCATACAAGGCTACGAAAATATGATTTACTTACTATTTAAATAGTGTTTATTTGGTGTTTTTCGTAGAAAAATTTTACTATATATTTGTGACAAAGAATTGTGTTTTTATCATGACGAATCGCGGTACTGAAGCGGTTAACAGTTACAATAAATAATTCGTCCTCATTAATTCCATGTTTTATATTGTATTTTTAGTAAAGCGTGTAAATTAAACGATGGATTTAATAAATTTAAATGCTTTTCGATTTAATTGCATCTAAAAATATATATTCATTCCGTCTGAAAATAAGTTTCATTCGATTGCTGGGACCGGAAAAATCATTCACGAGGAAAATTTTACAAAATAAATAAAACACCGCCTCGATAATTATTTTTATTTATATCAATATGTTGCTAGAAGCGTGTAAGAATATAATTATATGTATGTATTAAAAAAATCTATAATTTACATAAGTTATGATGTATGAAAATAATTGTTAAGTAATAGCGTTTAAACCGACATCATAGAATTGTATTATATAGCAATTACGTATTTATTTATATTATTCGAACAATGTTTATTCAGTATTTGATGAGAAATAAATATTTTGATTATAAATAAGCGTGACTAATATATATTTGATGTCATTTATAAGAATTCTAATTATGTATAATAACAAGATTTCCTATGAAAATTCGGCACCTACTGTAATAGAGCATTATTAATCACACTATATTGACACGTGACTCAGTTTTTAGATTTTTCCACACTTACTCATTTGCATACGTGTTATATTATTATATTTGCATGTGAGAATTTTTGTTATGCATAATTTTGTGGTGTGTTTGGCTCGTTACTCGGTATGTCTATTACATTTTTTAATTCGAATGAAAGTGCTATTAACTTGGATCGCTTGTCGATACTTAGAATGCAAAATTAGACATTCCATTTGCGATAATCACGGCTCATAATCGAATCTTATATAAATGCCAACCGAATATGATTTTAAAATATGCAGAATAAATGTATGAATTAATTAGATTGTTTTTATCGAAAAATTTATGATACGGGAACGCCGTGTATGTACATATTTCTAAATGTTCAATTATATGCCATTGAATCTATAATGAACTACATTCTACTGCGTTGAATAATTCATCTCTGTGGCAGCCGAAAATTCCGTTTTGTGC
The DNA here is from genome assembly GCA_022495035.1 of Philopotamus ludificatus. Taxonomy (NCBI): domain Eukaryota; kingdom Metazoa; phylum Arthropoda; class Insecta; order Trichoptera; family Philopotamidae; genus Philopotamus; species Philopotamus ludificatus. The sequence goes on from JAGXCT010035174.1 coordinate 1,609, forward strand.
CCCGCACACTAAAGAACAAATTATTGTTATTCTTGTAATTGTATCGTTAGTCTTTTTTTTACGTTTGAAAATTTGATTCGTCATCTGACGTTTTATGACGATGAAAGCGCTACTACATAACTGTGTACATCTCGAATGACCAGCCTCGGAGCGCGTGACTTACATTGAAATTTACGACAAAAAAATCTTGAGAATATTCTACGTAGAACGAGAGTGCTGAAACAGAAATTTAATCTCGCGAATTTGCATAAAAAATATCTCAATTATAAAATCATGGACGTGTATGTATGCAAAGCAATGGCGCCATCGTGACCTTCTGCCTCGAATCAAACTGCATAATGCTTACATATGCGTTTTTTCAGTCGATTAATGCAAAAAGATTTTTATCGTATGTTTTGATAAACACTTCAGCTATTTCATACAGTCGCATCTAATCTCATACGTCAAGATATCTGTATGTACATTTCGTATCGCGTCGTGTTGCTACAAAAAGTGTTGATATGAACGCGCTGCAGCAAAGCTGCCTCGAGGATCTTCTGGATTTATTGCATTATACAGATCGCTCGTATCCTGTGGGGGTATTTCTCGCATTTTACATTTCAAATATCTCGATATGAGAGGAGCGTCGAGCGAGTACACGGGTTCGGTGACCGGAGAGAGACGTGAAAAGACTGCCAACGTGCTATTCCAAGAAGTCCTGAAGGATCTATACTTGCATTCCGCTCTCGTGCATCCGCGTTCGTATGCACCGTCCGCCGCCACCTGTCGATTCAACCTTGACCCTCATCTCTGCTGAGATTGGGAGCGCCACAACTGTTTCTGACGTGCTCATCAAACTCGTCGACATGCAAAAACAACAGACCGTTTAGCGGACGTCTAACGATTCGCGTGCTAATTGCGCCGGCGTCGCTCTTCGTCCAGTCAACGTCCTGCTGGCGTGCGTCGGCCAAACGGACACCGGACGACCTCGGAAGGTCGCCTCGATCTGGTCCTCCCCACCCTCGTCCTTCTCCCTGACTCACTCGGACGTTCCACACGGCCGTGACGTCCTCTCATTACAATGTCGATGCACGTGTCGGTATCATGTGTGGATCAATAAATTAGAATGCAGCTAGCTGGGTTCGGTTGCGCCTCCTTTTTTTGAAAAGAACAATGTCATGTCCGTTCGGATCCTTGGTTCTTTGTCGTTGCTCATTAATCATCAAATTAATCATCATAACTCAAATTTGGTCTTAGACGGAACGAGACCGCTTTATGGTGCGATGTTATCGTCATTTGATTTATGTTATCAGTTTATCAGATGTTGAGATTGTAAAATATCTACATATATAAAACTATGAATAAGTCTCTTCAGACGAAGCACGTTACATACGTGTATCTTAAACCTCACAATATTTTACGATATTGTACTGTATTATTTATGAACTATTTGACAATAGTTCAGGATAAAAAATATTGTATAATTGTTTTGAAGAATAATGATCGGAAAATATACCGAATATTTTTTTCATTAAGAAAATAGCTTCCTGTTATAGAGGGGCGTGTGCGGCAATCCCTCCTATAGTGTTTCCTTCTAGATCGTCGTTTTCTACAAAACGGCAAAAAACAATAAATCAACCGATTCAAATCAGATGAAGTGTCTACTTAAAACTAAAAGCCCAAACTAATTTGACAATCTATTGGCAAACGTAACCTAACTTAATCCCATAAGTAATATATCGTGCCGATACAAAAAAAGTGTGGGCTAAAAGTCCAAGACAACTTATTAAATTCTTTACTAAAATAATCCATCTCTGTTCTTTAATGGATTTTTTTACCGCAGAACTAGTATACCCTGCGAAGGAAAACCCTAGACCTAAGGCCGACAAACGCTCTAGTCGCGATACTTTCGCTCCTCTTCCTTCTTACTAGGGGACCTTCTCTTTGAGGAGGTCTTTCCCGCGATGAAAGAATTGCTATTGCGCAAAAAGGTCAATAATTATCTGCGACTCGTCACTTGTGACTTGTTACATTCAGAATAGATAAGAAGAGGACAAATACCGAGACAAACTCACTCCTACTTGTCTGGACACAGTCGGTAGGGTAAAATCTGATACCAATAGTGGTAGAAGATACACGTCCATTGCCAAAAATGGATAAGGGAAGCCCTCACATCACGTGCGATAGCAAGGTTCCTTTGGTTTCGACTACAATTCGAGTCTGAAAAGGCCCATACGCTAGTGAGTTAATTGTATATTAACTTATCAGAAAATCTTGTTTTTTTTTTCGACACGAAATTCCCAGAGACGTTTCTCTCATTCTGTGTCGACATTGGTTTAATTGATTGATATTTAATGCCGTTTTAGAAGTTTCAGATTGTCGGTCAATTTTTTAATTACTTTTTAGACGGTAGTCTCTTTTGACAGTATAATCAGATAATTATTTAATCTTTGGACTAACGTTCTATGGAATAGTATTGTAATTATTCTTTTGAAGGTAATTTTACTCCATGCGGTCTATATTCATAGCTATCCCCTTTTTAGACTATTTAATTGAGCCAGGGTTATCCAGGTTTTGGATAGTTTTATTATTTAATTTCTCAAAAATTCTCGATCACAATCTTTATTCTAGTAGAAGCAGGATCTTTCATTAGAAAATTAGTCGTGCACACGCTTCTTATAAATGATGCATCGATGACGAATCTATACTTATTTATATATGACGAATACATTAAGTGGATTTTCTTATTGCTTCGAGTACAATTTTAATTCATTTCATTGTTCATTATCCCGATATATATTCCTGTATTCTTCTCGAAAAGATAGTCGTATATTATTAATACATCCGTTATAAATGGTGTCTTATCTGTGTTTTGATCTTAATAACGTTTTTCTTTCTTTTTTTGCAGAAATGTATGGCGCGAGCTCTGTTTGACAATATTGCAGACTCACCAGATGAGCTAGCGTTCAGAAGAGGCGAGGTACTCACCGTTCTGGAGCAAAACACCGGGGGCAACGAAGGCTGGTGGCTGTGCACGCTGAGAGGCAGACAGGTGAGATCACACTCGGCAATAATTTTGCACGGACGAGATGCGCGGGCGCAGCTTCGGACCGTATCCTCGTCCCACGACGAAAGAGAAATAAACGACGCTTTCCGCCAGATGCTGTTGTTGTTGTTGTTTTCTGACGGATTCGCAATAATTTGCAATGTCTATTTTTGCAGGGTATCTGCCCTGGAAATCGCCTACGTCTGCTGGCCGGGGTGTACGACACGGGGGGCGCGCCCCCATCTCCGACGCCGTCGGTCCCGCCCTCCGCGTCCCCCGCCTTCACCCCCAGCACCACCCCCGCGCACCTCAGCCACGCCCGCCGCCGCTCCTGGAAGTTTCAGCCGACGAAGGTAATCACATTTTCGAATAAAATTTATCAAATCACGTGTCCACCGACAATTGGGTCTTCGTCTGTACACGAATTGGGACAGGGTGCAGTACATTTGCAATATTTTAATACTGACAGCCGCGATTAACTAAGCTGACATGATATGCGACGTGTTAACGAATATTTTAATTCAATCCCGTCGCGCAGAACGAAGGGAACTATCTTATTTATAGTAACTGAAATTAAATCGGGGGAGAATGGGGAGGGCTACTCCCCAGCGTGCTCTTCGACTTGTAACCAAATTTACCGATACGCAATGGAAATTATTCTGTCATATACGATATTAAATATATACAAAAGATACAGTTACAATGCAACATCAGATGTAATTTGATCGACCGATTCAGTCGAAAATTTATTTTACTGCAGGAACTGCAAGATATCAATTCCGTTCAAAAGTATAACGGTAGATTCCGCTTAATTTAGACGCCAGTTTATCGGGATAGTCGGATATTTGGGACAAATCCCAAGGAACAGTAACCAAATAAAGAAACTAATAATTATTTACTCGGCCATTTGGACATGATTCCATTTAATTGGGACGAACATGTTTTGTTTTTATTGGTAAATAAGTCTGGAGTCATTGCATAGTAAAATAAGAGGCTTAGACATACTTAAAAAAGTAATATAATGCCTAGAAAATCGAGATTATAGTAAACCCATCAGTGTGTGTACTGACGGAGCGCCGTCAGTACACACAGTGTTTTGCTTTGAAAAGCTTGTAATTGCAGCTTATGCTTGCATGATATGTTACTGATTGTGAAATTTGTGAATAAAATTAGAGCAAGAGTATTTAACAGACGAGAATATTGTGAGTTGTTAGATTTGGAATATGGTGAACTTTCCAAATCTAACATTCATCGTCAGTTGCGACGGCTTTCTATTTTTGAAATTGAAAATGCTGTTTGTAATTATTTAGAGGAAAATGAACTACATAATGATTAAACCTAATTATTAGACAACAACTGGCTGTTTGATTTGTCATTTTTAGTCAAGCCATCCGTCACGGAGGCTCAAAAACAATTGCGTCGTCCAAAGGGGGTCTATTAGAGACCCCAAGCATTTTTTTAAATTAGATAGGAACGAAAAATAACAGTTTGAAGTACTGGATAATATTAACTGATACGTCGCGGCATCAATATCTTGACCAGTTTATTCTAAGAATAAAAATAGTTATTCATGATATGCATCATAATTTGGTCGATATTTTGGATTTTTTAACTAATCGGTGACATCACATGTCACTCGCACATATCATTCGCACTCGTACACATCGTACCGGATGCAAGCGAGAAAAAACATCACGCTCGTGGCAAGAGAAGTAAATATTTTTGTTTTTATTTATTTTTTTGCAATTTCAGACAATATAGGTCAATGATTATATATAATATTTATTCTTTAGACTTTTTTAGACAAATATATAAAATCAGGACATGTAGGATATTTATATTAAAGAGTTATTCGAGAAAAATCAAACCTTGGTATCATTAATAGACTCACCCCATCGGCACAGCTAGGATAATGTGACTAGCATGAATAAATTATTTCCTATAACTTAGTAAATAGCATAAATTCATTTGAAGTTTTCATGTCTTGCAAAATCACGATTTAAGTCAATTTCCACAATTGAAAGAGACATAGAATGAATATTTGATGACATTTTTTGTATCAAAATGCTTTTGACACGATTAATTTCCTAAAATGGACGTAAGAATGTAGAAAATGTACTCGAGTTCGTGAAAAAATTCGCGCATGGTATGCAAAAGGTTGGCTTCCACTGGTATAGCATATAATTACGCAAACATGGTTTAAAAAATCTCTCTTTTATCTTAAATTTGTATAAATTTTCATATTTAAAATGATTAACATAAACTCATTCATATTCCAATTAAGATAAAGTTTATCAAGAGATTAATATAAAGCAGACTTGGATCCACGCTCGAGCCTTATTATTCTGAAAATTCGTCGCATTATAAATATTTACGCCATTAAATCGATAAAGAATATTATAGAGTATGTTATGTTGTCGACATTTTTCATTGTCCAACAAGCCATCACACTTAATTCGTCGTCTGTGACCATTTTCGTCTGGTTTTTATGACGCGTACGAGACGATTGTACATCTTCTGGAAAACATCCTCATAAAAATGCTTTTTAGTTTATTGGTAATATATATGATGGTCTTTTTCTGTACGTTGTGGAAATAATTTATATGTATACATATGAATATATATGTATTAATAATATGGAAAGATCACGTGTTTATAATTGATATACATATGTATATTATCTGTCTGAAGAATTTGTTTGAACGTGAATGGGTCTCATTAGTGTGTTGTCTTAGATATGCGCACAATCCGACGGAGGCGTGACACTCTGTGGATGTGCAACGTCACGTACGGCAAACACATTTATTTCTCCAAATCGCCTTTTGTTTTGCGAATATGGAATGCGGTGATTGCAAATAAATTTTGCTTATGTAATCCGCATGATTTTGAATTTGGCACGTAATTCGGTCAGAGTTTACGCGTTTGAAATCCCCAGGAGATGCGTCCGGATTGTTCAGATATCTGCCCGGTATCTAGGGATCGCGAGAAAGACCCCAGTTTTCGGCGTTTGTCTTTGTTTAATTTCAAAGGATGGCTGTGTTGTTCGGTTCGGGATGAGCGGATTCTAACAAATTGTGATCCAGGATCCTGTTTTTAAACACAGCACGTTTGGATGAAGCTGCGCTTCGGGGGGTTGCGCGCTCGCTCCTGAATCGATACTGCGGCCACTGTCGGCCCCCTGGCTCGCCCCCTGCCTGGGGACTACGCCCCCCTCGCCTCGCTCCGTTCTCACGCACGTCACACGTCACGTGGAACACTTGCTTTAATTTACCAACCGTTTAATCTAATTTCAGCAATGATATGCTGATAATTCGAATTGGATCTCTCCTTTTCAAAGGCCAAATCAGGCTTAGGACACGTTTACGTGTAGAAAAACCACGCCCATTTAACTCCAATCAAATAAGGCTACATTCCAGAAGATTCATTATAAAAAAATAATCGAATCATAAAAAAACATCTTTAATCACGTGGTTGTGCTAATTTTGTTTGGGAAGTATTAGCATGTCTGATTACAGCAGATCCATATTTTCATTTGATCCTCTGAATGTTCCTCCAAATTCATGTAAAAATTAACGCTCCGTGGTTCATCCAGAAAGCTTGCCACTCTAAAAATATAATATTCAATTTCCAATCTATCTCTAACCAAATTATTCCCAGGTAAAGTTATAAAAAAATAAGAAAAATCCAAATCAGATCCTCCTTCAAATCCTTATACCAAAATCTTCATAAACAAGAAAAAGCATGTAAATAAAATATAACATTCGATTAAAATGACGATGAAATGAAAAATAAACCTAGCCCACACCTTTGGAATAAAGGATTTAGTGATTAAGTAGAATGAATTTCCTTATTATTGTGATCAGGTCCGATATCTCTTTTTAAATGGTTCGCAAGCTACTTATAAACAACACTGTTTTGTCAAGAATAGATGATGAATAACCTGATTTATTCAATCATTTCTCAGAAAGTAGGATTTAAAGAACTCAAAGGAGCGTGCAATCAGAGGGGCGCCGATCATATGGGCAGATTGTGCGGCGCACACAGGCGCCAGATGATTAGGTGCGCTGAGAGGCCCCAAGAATTAAATATTAATTCATTAAACTTTCTTATATTCGAAAAAAAAACGATTAAAATTTCATAAAATGTTTTTTTTTATTGTAGATCATTTAACGCGAGAGCCTTATTCAGGCCTTATTTAAGAAAATCGAAGGTTCTACTCCTTTTTAGACGCCTCTTCGTATTTTAAATTTCTTCTCTTAGCTGTGATACTAATTTGTTGGGATGATTTTTTAGTATTTCACTATATTTATTTATGTAGGACTCAATTTGTTCAATCACAGAATGGACTGTTAATCATATTTGATTACTTCGTTAGGCATAAACCAGTTGTCACCCCGGGGTGACCGTAGAGGTTAAAGAGTTAAAAAGGCACTGCTTTGGAAAATATAATGAAAATGTCGCAGAAAGTTTTAACCTAGTATATATATGGTTTATCCCATATTTTCAGGTGATATAAAATTTTCTGCATTTAAGGGTTTAAGAATTTAAAGAAATAAGAAATGAAAAAACAACAGACAATTTTAATTATTCTAAGGCTGAAGTTCATAATATTACAAAAACGCTTTTCTGTAATGGATAATATGAGGACTTCGAACCGTTATTTTTTTTATTTCGTTCCGGTTCAATAAAAAAAATAACGGAGCTTATTATATATTTTTAATACAAATAAAAACATTTAAAATATGAACTTAAAAATTAAAAAAATAATATATTTCAAACGACAAGCGGAACCAAATTGATATATTTTTTTAAATTGAGAATTAATAGAGCCGATTAAATCGGCTCCCGGCAGCCAAAGGGTTATATAATTTTTGTCCAAAATTTGATTTCATATACTCCAAATTTCTAAAATACTCATTCTGAATAGTCACACTCAGTTACCTTATAAAATATATAATCAAGTAAAGTGAAAATTACAGAAATATTAATTAACAGGGGTAGAAATGGTGGAAGAATTTGGAATATTAGCAATTCATATTAGACGTTCTAATAAATTATTTTTTATATGATGTTTCAAAAGTTTATGCTCTTTTATCAATCCTTTTTTATTATTTTCATTATGTAAATGTGATAGCTATATGTAGGATTGCTTAATTAATTCATGCATGATATTATGTAGCCTTAAAAGTACTTGTATGTGATTCATGTTCCTCAATTAAGTCATCGTGAACACAACTGGCATTGATTGAAAACCAAATGTTATGAAGCTGTATTGTACATTCTTGGTGTTGTTAAAATTAGAGAAAAAACATATTTCTAAACAGGGTTAGAGTATGAGGAAAGATTTGCAGTAATAATCCATTAGAAAGCAAAATTATTTTCTAATATTGAATGTTTTTTATTTCAGGTTGTCTTACCGCAGAGAGTTGGTGATGTCTACTTATACGAACAACCTCAATCGTTGTGCAGCATCTCGCCCGGGTCGTGTCCATCTCATTTACAAATATCCGGACACGCTCATGAATTATACGATGTGCCCAGAGCTCCCGTTCCCATAAACTATGACACTCCGCGGAATTGGTCCAGGGGCTCCCCTGTCATTAAAGATTGCAGCGAATTGTACGACGTGCCCCGCAATCCCGTATCTGTCTTCCACCAACAGCAGCTGACACCGTCGAGCAGTGCCAGTTCTCTAACGATAGATTCCATGTCGTCGAGCAACAGATCTTCTCTCGTCAATATGCCGGATTATGACGTTCCTAAGTCGAGGGGAATAAATATTTCATTGCATTCGCTACAAGAACATCTTCCGCCAAGAACACCCGATAACACCACGACTAATCCTCCAAAATTATTACCTTTAGAATGGACGAAAGCGTTAGACATGCTCGAAAGATTACAAGCGGAAGCGACTGGAGCAATATCTAAATTATTAGGTCATTAAAATGATTATAATATTTTTTTTTATTTAATTAAGTCGTATTAATTGATTTTTTATAATTATAGGATACGTTAGACCTGGCTGGCGAAGTCATTCAGCATTATCACCTGAAATATTGGATATACGGCTTGCGGCATTGCGACTTAGGAGCGCTTTACACGATTTTGCCGAATTTACCGAGGGATGCTTAGGAAACGCTGCATTTGCTCCCGATAAGGGTGATTATCATTATCCGTTAATTTTATTATTCACGTTATTGTATATTTATTTGTATCATTAATTTTTTTCAGGGTTACCAATCAAATTACAGCCGTTAGTCAAGGCTTTACGAGATGCAGATAGACAAGTAAACGAAATTACAGTTAAGTTAGAAACAATGAATTGGTCGGTGGAGTATTTATCGAGAATTGATGATGCAATGGACGGCGTAACCTACAGCTCAACGCCCGATAATTTGGATAAATTAATCGGATGTGCGAGAACGTTGACAGAGGACGTTCGACAGACGACGTCTTTCGTTCAGGGAAATTCTACGCTATTATTTAAAAAGTCGAATCAGATGAAAGCGAACGTCAACACCGGCGAATGGGTAGAAGAATACGATTACGTTAAATTTGAATCCAGAGATACGACTAATAAGAAGAATAGCGATATACAAGCTGCGTTGCCGTACGATATGAAGAAATCGTTTGAAAAAATCGTCAACGACGGCGACACGGGAACGTTAAACATCAAATCAAAGCCGTACAATCTGAATCCGGACGATAAACAAGTGTTGATATTTTATGCGATACAAACGAAGACGTATTTCGAGTATTTAACGAAAGCGATCGATGCGTTTTTGCAAACCGTCGAAAAGAATCATCCGCCGAAGATATTCTTGGCTCACGGCAAATACGTGGTATTGAACGCGCACAGACTCGTTTACATCGGTGATACAGTGTATAAAAATATCGAGAACGACGAACTCAAAAATAAAATATTAAAGTGTACAAATTCGTTGAGTGACGGATTAGCGAGCACGGTGGTGATCGCTAAGAACGCCGGTATGCAATACCCGAGTGTCGTGGCCGTTCAAAATATGGTGGATTCTGTTGCCGATATATCGCACTTTGCGAAAGATTTGAAACATTGTATGATTCTAGGAGCTAGTCAACCTTGAGAGTCTACGCCGAAACCAGGATTATTGTTACAATATTGTTTTGTTAATTTTTTTTAAATGTATCTTCCGTATTAGTTAATAGGTGTTAAAGAATAGTTGTTCATGCATATATTTATAAAAAAATATATAATAGTAATTAGTTAATAATCAATTAACTATTACATAAAATTAACAAGCCTGATTTTTATTTTGCAATAGTTATATATGGAAAATATTTATTTACGTAACTTATGAACTAATATTGGTTTTAAGAATATAACGAATAAATTTGGATTATTCATCTGATATATTATATATGTATATGTAGCGAATAATAACTGAAACTACATAACTATTACATATTTATTACGAGTCGATTAAGCTATATCACGTTAGGCGTTATAATATTGATGAAATTAAATTCAGACACATACATACATATAATAATGAAACACCAATTTTATATTTTCATAATACACATAGTTTCGATAGTTATCGATTAAATTTTAATTAAAAAGAACACGATACGTATATAAGAGTTTGTAATGTAGTATTTTTATTTAATTTAAATAGGTGCTAAAATACAAAAAAATCATATGAAAAACCACGTATTTTATACTGCTTTCCGCTGAAATCGTTTAATATATCAATATGTATCTATTAAATTTAAATTGGGTCAAAATTATTTCGATCGATATCACCGAATCTTACAAGTATGAGTTAGTCTGTAACCGTAGTCTTTAAATATACCACTTGTGATATTATTATTTTTTTTTATTTTTTTTCGCACTAGAATTTTATCTAAATCGGCCTAAAAATTTATATGAACGTTCGAAAGACTTACATTTATTTTTTGTTATCATTTATTTATAGGTATATAGACGATAATAATTCATCCAAAGCCTTATTTATGAAATAAAATAATTTTTACACATTATAGGGCCTTATTTTAAAACTGTACATAGGATGCAAATGTTCCTTAAAAAAGCTTTGCTGATTATTGATTGCCTGAATAATGAATAAATATTTATTAGGATTAAGTAGAGCGTAGAAGGTGATTATTCGTAAAACTGTTTTATATGTAATATAAATATTGTATATAAGCTGCGATGTAATTTTTATAAAACCACATTTGTTGGGACATTTTTTTAAATATAATTTAAAAAAAATATATGTATATGGGTTTTCTGTAAATTTATATCAATGAAAATGTAACATACAATAAATATATAGTGAGTCATAATCCATTTGTTTTATTGCTCTTTTTTTTGTTAATTATTATATTATTAAATTTAAGATTAATTATCCCATTTAAGATTAAGACCCCATGGTTCGATCCATATTGACGGAAGAACAAATAAATAGTGCTAAGAACGCTCCGTTTGAATTAACCATTCGTATGAGAGGCCTTCGAGTGGGAAATGAGACGACATCAAGCAGCTTTGATCAATCAATACTTGAATTATCGTCATCTTCATCCGACACCGCTGAATCTGAAGACGATTTTGAAAAATATCTCAATGAACAAGAAGAAATAAAACGTCCTCGTTTGAGTCCCAATATAGTAGACGAAGGAGACACTAATTCAAAATACAAAAATGAATTTTACGATGCATTGAAAATGGTGGAAAAAATTGATCAAGCTCGTAATTTAAATGTTAAAATGGCAATACAGCGGTATCCAGAAATCGTAAAAGATTCAGCGTTGACCGTTACAGCATTGCCGCCAACCTGAGTATTCGTAATATTGATTTAATAGAAGCAATGTTGTTTTTACGAATAAATTCTAATAAATAATTGATAAAGTTTGATCTTGTTTTATTTTTATACCTATAACATATGTATGTAAACGTAGGAAAACAACCTGATAAAACTTTTTTAAGTCGTAGTCCGAGTTGTGTTGGTAAATATCGGAATCGGAGTCGGGTCTTTTTTAACGACTCTACAGCCCTGTTTTTTACATTGTGAATGTATTTAAAAATAAACCAATAATAATCAATGGCGGATTTAGCCTTTGCCGCAATAGGCGCTCGCCTAGGGCCTCTAAAATCCAGGGGGCTTCGAAGTTCAGCTCTCAAAATGATTTATTTTAAGTTTTCCTCTAATTTTAAGTTTCCCTAAGAGTTTTCCTCTCTTGGCCATTGCTGGCATTGGACGTAAATATTCTACCCTGTATATCAGGGATGAGCAACCTTTTTTAACAACGGGCCATTTACAAATTCAAAAATGTTGTCGGGCCGCACATTAGAAATTTATAATAATACAAAAATTGAATAAAGAACTTAAATTATCTCTTTATCAACAAAATAAACCAAGTATATAAAATTACAAAAATGAAACACTATTTAAAAGAAATACTATTAAAAAAAAACAGCGAATTGTTCTGAATTCACGTAAATTCTGATTAAAAAAATTATGTCAACATTTTGAAATTCATTTCTTGAATCATGAATTAAAATTAAATGGTGAAGAAAAAATGTTAAAACTAAGAGCGGTTTTTTTATATCTAAATATTATAAATCGCGACTCAAATTCCGTTATTAATTTTTGAAATGCTGGGCATATTTTCGGGTTTCTGAAGGAGTTTCTTGTCTTAAGTGTGCAAAATGTGACGTGTTGTTTAACAACAGATCGACGAGAAAGGCAAAATCACACAGCCATTCTTTATCTTCGAAATGGGGAAATGGATATTCTTTCATTTCCACAAACAATTGAATATGATTTTTAGGTTATATATTATTTTAAGCATATCACCTTATTTCTTAAATCTAACGCACCTCTGTGCTGTAAATTACATCACGATATTCACTTCTCAAATTATATAAAAAATCTTTAAGTTGGCAGTGGTTTAACGCTCGAGATTTGAGAAAATTATTTAGTTTTATTACAGACGTGGTGACATTGCCCATATTTAAAACTTTTGCACAAAGATTCCTTTCAAAAATATCGCTTTCATCAACTACCAAGGAACACTAGAAATTAGTCTGCAGGACACTGTAGGAATTTTTAAAAGTCAAAAATGTAAAATCATTGGCGGGCCGCATGCGGCCCGCGTGCCGCGGGTTGCTCACCCCTGCTGTATATTTTGCTGTTGTGTTTAGAAGAATGCGTTAGGGTTGTAATGTCGATGATGATTGCTTTAATTTTTTAATTTCTCTATTTTTCTGGTTTGATAAATTACTACGTATTTCAAGGCAACGAATACACTAATTCAGCAAAAAAATTAAGCACCTTTGAAAGAGCGCCGATGGCCACACTAAAGATCTGTTAGAATAATAACAAAATAGTGGCAACACCGAATCATCTGTCAAATACCAAAAGTCGCCGGGCGCTAATAAAATGTTTCTATCCGAGAGTGTCGTGTTCGGGCTGGCGCTGGCGGTGAACGGGCTGCTGGTACTGCTGATGGTGTACTTTGTGATGACGCTGTCGGACGTGGAGTGCGACTACCTGAACGCCGTGGAGTGCTGCAGCCGGTTGAACGCGTGGACGCGGCCGCGGCTGGCGGCGCACGGGCTGCTGGCCGCCACCCTGCTGCTGCACGCGCGCTGGCTGCCCGCCGCGCTCGCTGCGCCGCCCCTGCTCTGGCTCGGCGTGCAGTGTCGCCGTCTGCCGCCGGCCAGCCTCGGCCTCTACGATCCCACCGAGATGTACCAACGCCAGCGTCTCGCGCTCCACCTGCGTCAGGTGCTGCTAGCCCTCGCCTACTGCCTTATCTCGTTCTTCATCTATCTCTACTGTCTCATCATCGCTTTGTTAAAAGGTGATCCACTACAGCGACATCTCGACGACACCATCGTCACCCAACTCTAAGCCGACGCACAATTCTGAACAATAACTGAGCTTTAACTCGAACTATTATACTCGTCAAATTGTGTACCCTTATGATCCCTCTCCTTACAACTATCTGATTATTTATTGTTGTGTTTTTATATTGAATAATATCGACATTTCGTATCGTCGATACAACTTTGTTCATTTATTATATATCACTGCATATTATAAATAGGGAAATGTATTAATAACACTTCGGAGCCGGGCCTACACCACCGATCCAATTACTATATAAGTATATAGACGCACACTGTTGCGAAGGTGTTTATAATTGCCGAATTAAATATTGTTCTAATATTTTCTTTATTATATATGTAGATGGTATTTTTATGAATGAAAACTTTTTTTGATGTACTTAAATGTTTACAAATATTTTATTTCTAGTCATTTTTATACAAATTAAATTTTAACTAAACTTAAATAAGACGTTGCCGATTGATATTAGCCGTATTCAGAGTTATTGTCGCCGTTTTTCCGAAGAGACGTATATTAACATTTTTTGTAAAACAGTATGCTATTTGAATATTGTTTTGAGATTAGAAATATCCCTTTTTTTAAGCGATAATGGAGAAGTGTTTCCGTCAGAACAATAATTACGTGTTGCATGCTGATGCAGTTTCACATTAAAAAAATTGACAGTGAAGCCATGAGAAATATTTGTGCTATTTATGGATTTGTGATATTGGATGTCAGGAATGCTAACGTTGATTTAAAAATAATAATTCTGTTAACATTGATTAAGAAAATGAACTTGGTAGAGGACATCGAAGTGAAGTAAATGATATGGCTTTGAGAAGTGAAATCGAAGCAAAGCCAATAATGACTATCGGTGAATTATCTAATAAGATCAGCGTATCCTGGTTTACTACTCAATGATGTCTAAAAATTATAGGAAAAATTCAAAAATATGGTGTTTCTGTCTCACATGATTTGTTCGAACGCAACAAGACAGATCGTCTCAATACATGCAGAATATTTAAAGAAAAAGGACAATACTGCCCGTTTCTTAGAGATTTAATTACTGGAGATGAGAAATGGGTTCTCTACTTGAACGTTACAAAGAAAAAACAGTGGTTAACCCCTGGGTAAAGAGCAACTTCAACCCTTTCTGGGCACTTTGATTCTAAACCACGGGAGTTTTATAAAAAAGGGATTTGTGATTTAATAAATAGTCGGCAGAAAGTCAAAATAATGAAGAAAATTTGAGATTGAGTTTCATAAATAAAACACGACATTAATTCTGGGTACTCCCAATTTATCCAATGGCCGCGTCTATTATTTTCTAAGAATCTTAAATCTTCCTATGTGTACTTTAAAATGAATCTCGTTTAATTTAATATAATTTTTGTTAAATCTGAGCTTTGAATTATTTTCATCGACAATCTGTTCCCTTTTGTTACGATAGAGAAGCATTTAATATTTATAAATAATTTATGTTATAAAATAGTGTCGTCATTGTATGTACGATATATTAATAACTTATATGATATTCCAATTGTTATTCATGCGGAGTCTCATTAAATAAAAATATGAATTTGCAATTAATATACTGTTTTATTTCCAAAATTGATCAATAATCACCTATATTTAATTAGATGTCCGTTCCTAATATTATTTAAAATTTTATATTATATTTTTGATTAATAGATTGACGAATTCTTAGGAACAAATAAAAATATAATTTTTTAACCTAGCCATACCTATTGGGGACCCCAAGTTTTTAATTTTTCTCGAATAACTCTTTTATCCCTTTGGCTTAATCGGTTTTTGCTCCTTAGCCAGAATTGCCCGATACGATATAGTTCGGCATTGTAAAATAATTAAAAATAAATAAATCAAAGCTTTACTATAAACAAAAATTGTAAAAACAAAACATTTAAAAGATGGTCTAAATCAGGGGTGAGCAACCCGCGGCCCGTAATTTACAACACATAAATTCGTTGGTTGAATAGAGGTGCTATGCTTAAAAGGGTATATGATTTAAAAAA